>JANVCG010103877.1:0-14579 GCA_025505365.1 Haliclystus inabai
AATGTATGTGACTTTGAAGAGACGTTTTAATCCAGCACACTTAAGCAAAACGACAGTAATCATAATCACTAAATATCCTTTGGTTAGGCTTGTGAAATTAAAAATTTTCTGTCATCTTGGCTTTAGCAATAAGTGGTCAATATTATCTACAAGCCCCGCTTATATTAATTAATTTAAAAATGTAGGCCTACCCTCTGTTTGTTTAACCAGAAATACCACATCATTATGCCAGCTCTTAAACAAAAAATCGGGATAGATTTCAAAAAGCCGGCTTAAGAACAAATTCTGCCTCCAAAACTGTAACCAACCAAAATCAAAATCAACTAGACTATAACAAGTGTAAAATATTACACATATAATTTATCGCAGCTGTGTGGTTAGAGTATGTTAAATGTTGAATGGTGAAATCGAACGCCTGATGATTGCCTTGTAACAGCATGAACCTCTGAGTAACATCGACTCACCTTTTTTATTCTTGTAACATCGATCATTTTCAACTTTTTACCAGGCAATTGGCTTTGGCTGATATTATCCTGCTAAACAAAACTGATTTAATCGAAACTAGTAAAATAAGTGAAATAAAGGGTAAGCTTTGGTAAGTTAAATCATAATTATTTGTGCATTTTGCTAATGTCTTGAACATGTATGGAAGTGAAGATTTCCTCAGCATCTGTACTCAATCCATTTTCCTTGAAATTATTAAGTTGCTTTGCATACATTAGCTTTTCCGATTTTGAAAAATTTTGAGTTTTTGCTACTTCTTATTCCAGAAAGTAGATTTTTGAACTTTCCATATACCGGCATGTTGTGGCGGGGCTATTCATTTGTGTACCACTTCGGCACTTCAACCAGATTATCTCATAAAACAACTTTCTTGTGTCTGAAATAGTCATGTTCAGAGACGAACCCTCCAGCCTGAAACAAAGACAAATTGGCATGGCAGCGCAATCTCTTTCTAATTGCATCATGTTGCAAATATGAATGCAATATATTGATTTATTTGTAGAAAACATTCCAAAGGCCTCATCAAAATCTTCATCTTGTATGATTAGATTAGTTAACAAAACAGTTTTGCAGATAGTTGATGCTTATACTGTACAGTTCCTGTCATGATGTTTCCCTGTATAATATGGGATATAGAAACACATTGCCTGATTGCACCATATCTTTTGCTTTGTATTTCAGTGGTAATATGTCAAATATATTGTACTGCATTAAATATCATACTTTGAAACATACATTTTCACTTGTTGTATTTTATTTTCAACAGCGGTGTGAACTCCCTTGCTCGAATATTAGAAACAAATTATTCCAGGTAAGATTATTATTAGCAATTGATTGAAAAAAATTATTTTATGAGTCTGTGTCATCGATTCTATATTTTGTAGTAGTGATTCTATTTCTACTTTTCTTGCAGAGTCGATGTTCAATCAATACTTGATTTACATCAGTATGATACATTAAACAAGTGAGGACAATAATCTTACAATTTTTATACTCAAAGCCACATGTAGCCACAAAATGCACACATACTTCCCTGTTCTGTTATGAGAACCCATTCCAGTGAAAAACTGCATTCTTACCTGGTTATAGTAAAATGAGAAATTAAAAATTTACATACAATAAGTGCACGGAAATGAACACAAAACACTACAATAATATCTCCACTATCATATAATGAAGTTCCTGTTGTCCCAATAACTTTTTATGCCTGTCAAACGATCCAAAACTGTTTTGTAAAATGTGAGGAAACTCTAGGGGTTGCTATGATAACTTGATTGGCTAATTCTCATATCTGGGTCAACATATCAAAATTGTTAGGGCAACACATGTAGAGCAAAACGTTTTTAAAGATGTAAATTAAGTTTCCAAGAGCTAACATTATCTAACCTTATAGTTATGCAATCATTTTGATGCTTCTTTAATTTTTGAAGGGACACTTTGCAAAGCTTGAAACTAAATCTAATGTCTTCAAGTCAATCGATATCGGGACACAAATTGGCCAAGGTGATATTATGAGATATACAGTAAATGAAACATTGTATGCATTAACAAATAAGCTTTTACCATTGTCTATCATTTACTGGAAAGTTATTATTTGTCCAATATGTCCAACATGAAAGGGAAAACTTTACAGTCAATTTAGCTAATATATCAATCTACCAGAATCCAGAGTGCTAACATATTCTGTGCCCTGATCAAGCTTCTGTAAAAGTTCTAATCTTCCGTAAATTCCAGGAATTGTTCAATACAATTTCGAAAAACGTTGTTTGATATCTGCAAACCACAAGCTGTCTTGGTGCTTTTTGTTGGCTGAATCCAACTCTTATTTGCCATAATTCTGAAATGATTTACAATAGATACCTAATTCAACTAATAAGAAAGTAGGCCTAAACGTGTGGTGATTAATAAAAATATGTTTTTCCCAATTAGGAGCTCCAATCGGTTAATATTGAAGTTGAAGGTCTTATATCGGAAGACAAACTTGATGTTTGGCTACAGGTACTGTATCTTATCTGAATTGAGAATACTATTAGAACCGAAGAGTAGTCAAACTAGCCATCACAATTAGAATGTTAATTTCACACATTCTGTTTACCCATCATTCCCATAATGCCATGAACAGCACTACGCAACTGAGAACATGTAATAAGCATTTACCATTACTACTTGATAAAAATGATTATACAGTGAACCTGTGTCTAGTTATTAAATTAAAAATGTTGACCATTATGGAGAGGTGATCTTTCTATACAGATTGAATTCAACAAAAGTTGACATTTGCAACAATACGTAGTGACCATTATAGACAGGTGGCTGCTCTACAGGGTGACCTTTATACATAGGTTTCATTGCAATTTTTAGTCTAATATAATAATGTTTATTGAAGGCTTTTCAAACCATGTTTTTATCATGAAACCTTGGAGCCATTGATAGCGCGACTCTTCTACAATGCTTTTAAAATGTGTTTTCTTTTGTTTTTCCATTCTCTGTGATGTATTTTACTGTGTTTGTTTGGACATAAACATACCTTAATCAATTATAATAATCCACTTTATTATGTTTAGGATTTACTTTGGGAAGGAAACATTTGCAATTCAGAAGGTTCTTGCATGAATGTTCATCGTATGAAAGTATGTTAACGTTATCAATTTTTAATAACAAAGCAAGCAATTGGCGTGTAATCTTCAGAGATATTCATAAGATCATGCTATTATAGAGAATTTATTAACCAACTGTCTGTCAGAGAAATAAACAAAGAATAGTAGCCTTAGAACCACAATTTATAAATAAAGATGATAATCTGTCTGTTTAGCCATCTGGAACCCAAAATGTTTTACATTATTCTTCAGAGTTCCTTCCCCATTATCGACAAAGGCTGCTAAATTGATATTTTTTTATAGTTATGATTTGCATTCTGTTTTTTATGGTTATCCTAAATTTTAAATTGTTTCGAAGGTTATGATTAATTGAATTTCATTGCTGGTTGTGAAAATCCGTAGATGTTTCATAAGCATTACAGTCTTTTTTGCTTTGGAATTATGTCTAGTCTTGCAGATTAGCACTCGTGATTTTTCTAGACATATCATACATATCATGTGATGTATATATCATATACATGCTCTAAGCATTCTAAGCATATTTCAATTGATTATAACTACCTTCAACCTCTTATGTGAATGTGTGTATCCAAAAAGCAGAAAATAAGTTGAGCATTGAGAGTTTTGTAAACTCTTGAGTACTATGTGTAAAATCAATGCAGAGTATAAACTGTTGTAATTAATATCATTTCTTTCCACAGGCACTTGTTTCTACTAGTCATTCACCACAAGCATTATTGATTCAAGGTGTTTATGAGACATTTGATAAAATGAGACTGAAGGCTGAAGAGATAGGAGTTAATCGATTTGTATTTATTGGTAAGTGGGCTTTTTCCGTTTCTCCCCTACCTGATACCAATCAATGAAGTCTGCGTGCAGATTACCTTCTTCTTCCAGTAGTCTGCCTGCACACAGGCTACAACTGCTGGTGCCATCAGCAAGAGTTGAACGCTAGACCCTGCGAATTAAGGCCCAACATTTAACAAATACACCACAAGTAAATAAAAATCTTTTCATGATAATTTGCATTTTAAACCTGAACTATCGTTTCAATTACAGGTAAAAATTTAGATCAGCATATTTTGAATGCAGCATTAAAGAAACTGGTTATTTGAAGCATATAATTTTAGCCAACCAGAATCCGCGAAGCAATGGATTGGCTCTTTTGAACATTTCCAAGTGGACATGTATAGTAATGGTATAAAAAATTTGGATCATATTAGATTCTTTTGTGATTAGTTCATTGTATGGCACAAGACCTTACAATAGTATGGTTAAAGCACATGGCCTTCTGATCACTTCATAGCTGTCCATGGTCATGATAAGGAAGATGATTAAAGACAGAGCTGAAGCTAAACTTATTCACTGAAAGGAAGAAAAAGCTTGAAAATGTATCATGAACTAATTGGCAATAATAATGAAAAATATCATAATTGCTAATCATCATCGTCTGTACAGAGCTAATAGTCCATTCACAAAGCCTGAAAGCAGTTACCATATAAAGCTGAAGCAGAGGTAGGGCAAGTCCTTTCTTGTTACTTCCAGTTTGCGATTGTCAAGGTTTCTGGGCAACAAAGAAAGGCCTTCCATTATCTTGAACTTGTTTCGTACTTTGCACTTCAAGTTCCTGAATCCAGCAAATTTGAGTAGATGTAAATAGAGTAGAAAGTAGGGCAGCTGAATTGCATGAAATTTACCATTGTTTATTGATAAACAAATTAGTTGAAATATATCCTTCACTACTACTATTAATACTCATATATTAAAGAACAGCATTTCAATCTAAAATACCGCAAGAGTGTCACTTTAGAAATGATAGAATTAGATTCTAGAAAATTCTGATATTATATAAAAAATGATAAAATTTATATTTACTATAAATGATATATTTGAATTTATTAATCAAATACTGAAACTTCTGACGATGACACATCATTATCATTAACTTCATATGGATGTAAATCTCTTAAACTAGCAATCGTTGGTGATGATTTAACACAATGTCTTAAAACTCCATCATAATAACTATCACCGCCATCTAATGATTGACATTCGCTTGGATCCATAATATCACATAATTTGTTACGTTGTTGTAGTTTCCTAGCAACCGCTAGAGTCATTGCTGCAGGACTTGTAAGTTCTGGTTCGTCCCGAATACCATACATACGAGATAACAACAAATTTCGTAAATCACTTTTACTACTTCCTTGCCGTGTAAGTTTCGGTCGATTTTCATCATTACTACTGAACTGACGAGATAGACTGGGTCTATATCTATCGCTATAGTTACTGCTTTGCTGACGACTAAGGTTTGGTATTACTTTGTCAGAGTGGTGATTGCTTTTATCTTGTTCATCGTCAAGTTTGAAATTAACAACAGAATCAGTAGTACAGGTTTCTTGACGAACTAGAATTGGCCGCACTTTATTGCTATCGATTTTGTTGCCATGATTAACAAGGCTAGATGGTATATTATTTGCATTGTTACCACTTGATTCAATTTTTACCTCTGCTAGATCATTTTCACATATATCTTCTATTTTATCAAAACGTTTTTCCACTTCTTCAATACGATTTTCGATAGCAGATAAAGTTGTATGTTCTTCTAAGCCTATACCAGAATCACTAGCTGCTCTACCATCAGTAGAATACTGTTGATCTCTGACTTCACATTCGATTTGTGCCGACTTGTCATCTGATAAGACAATTTCTGTCGTAGGTATCAATGTTTTTAAGGGCTGCAGAAGTATTTTCAATGAAGCAATTTCTTCATCCTTTTCAACCATATCTTCTTTGGATTGCTTAAGTTCTATAGTTAATTTACTTTTTGAATATTGCTCGTTTTTCAAACGTTCATTGTGTACTTTTAATTGTTTTTTAAAATTTATTTTTTGTTCTGTTAATTCTAATTTTAATTTTTTGTTTTCATCAAATAATGGGGCTGCATGTTTTCGTTCTAGAGCTAAAGTTGATTTTAATGCTTGACACTGTTTCGTACATGCTCTCAGTTCTAATTCGGTTTGTTTCCATTTGGCTTCAATGGCTGCTCTCATTTTCTCATACGTTTCATGTTCAATTTTTTCAGTTACACAAACATGTCCATTATCAATATCATTATCAATCTTATCTGTTTTTCTTTCAGAAATTAATATTTTATTTTCTTGTATAATTTCTTGTATTTTCTTCTCAGCTTCTTTTAACTGAATTTTCAATTTTTCTTTATCTTTTTCTAATATTTCTATTTCTGATGTTTGATCTTTTAGATATGTTTCTTCACTTCGTTGTTCCCATTCACTCAATTTCCGACGTAATAATGATAGGGAATCTCTTTGATTTTGTAATTTGGCTTTTAAATCTAGACATTCAGTTTGCAATTCACTAATTACTTTATCCTGTTTTTCATCAAGTTTTTCTTGTGTTTTAACTTTCTCTTTTGGAGTGTGTGTCTCATTGACGTTTTCGTCTACAGATAGTTTAGGATCACTTAAATATTTCCCTTTATTAAACAATGCTAATCGTAATTCCTCGTTGTATCGCTCTAGTGCTGCTACCTGTCGTGTTATCTCCATTCTTCGTATGCTATCCATTTTGTCATTATGCTCTTCTTGTGTTGATGGTATCTCGCCATTCTGAAAACAACATAATAGTAACATCATTGTTCAATTCAAATTAGAGTCACAAGAGTTGTAATATTCTACTCTTAGCTTACATTATGTCATGTGATTCATGGACATACTTCTGGGGCTTCCCGGAAACCTGCCCCAATAATTTAAAAATGAGTGCAAAAGCAAAACTGTATCCTCATCTTCATTTAAAAATCACATGTCCTTGTGCCTCACAAGGACAAATCACAGACTTATATTAAAACCATAGGTTTTGAAATGGTATCTACAGCAGCATTCAAAAAGTCAGATATTCTAACTTATGCAAATAGATGTCTCTGATTTGCATTTGTTTCTTGTCTGATGGGGCTAGCAGAGGTCTACTAGCCTGCTCGCAGACTCTCCTGAAATTTAAACTCAGAGAAACATTAGACATCTACTGTTTAACAGAGTTTCAATTTCAGGAGAGTCTGTGGGCAGGCTAAAGTCTACTTGCCCCAGCTTAGTCTAATCTATTTATATTTTTGTGTTCAGACCTAACATTTTCAAATTTACATTGCATTGGGCACTCTACAGAAAGCTCTATCAGTTTCTCAATTGATTAGACCTGATAGGCTGGTAAAATTTATTGATATAATGAACTAACTTTTAATTTCCAGGCAAATTTCTTTTTTTCTGTTAGATCTTTCATTAATTTTTAAAGTTAGGTTAATGGTTTCATCTGGATTCCATTTTGTGGGGAATGCATTTAACCTGTTTACATGACCATCATATTTTGGTCATTGAAACACGAAACTTATATCTTTTGCTCTTGATGAAACTTGTTTAACCTCGTTTTGTAGAGCTACTTTACACTATGTGATCACCTCACTCCCTTGTGTCAACGTTTGAATTTCCCCTTATTCACTCCTTTGAAAAAAATTGTTATAAATGTCTCTCAGTAATCTTCACCAGCTCAAATATTTTATTCAAATATTCAACATTTAGCAACTTGCTTTACATTCTCCATGAGCCGCAAGCGTATATTCGATATTTAGTAACTTTCTCTAAATTCTCCTTGAGCAACAAACATTTTTTAATATTCCTTGCACGCAGAGATGCTTTTATAGTTTAGCATTCGACAATGATATTTACAGATCTACCGTCGTATAATGCATAGCTTATATCCATCATTGCCCCTCTTCCAGAGGAGCCTAGCTAACATGAGCAAGAATCTCGTTTCCCTTCCCGTGCCCATCCAATACCTGAGGTACGTAGCCTGCGTGCAGTCTAAAACGTTTTTAAAGGTAAATGTAACATTTTAGTCTACACGCAGACTAGTGCTACGCAACGCAAATTGACTGGCTACTATTTTGTTAATGCAATCATGTTTGTTTCAGTTTTACTATTTCGTCAATATGAGCATATGATTACTGACAAGAATCTAGTCACTTGCGTACATTCACAAATGTGTTCAGTTGTGCTTCTTGGCAACGCGAATTCGCTCAAAAGATTCAAACTACTAATTCTAAGATTTGAATTGTTTTGAAAACACGCGAACACAGCTTCAATATTGTGAAAGTGACATAATCATTTTCAACTTACACTCACGTTTGACTACCAAATATGATAAACGAAAAGCATTTCATCAGCAAAAATTATTTTGAAGATAATAAAAGATTGTAAAAAGTAATTCCTTACCTCAGATTTTATTTTTAATTTCTTTGTAATTACATTTAGTATTCCATTCTTTCCTTGTTGATGTTTTTTTCGCTTTGCGAATGATTTTTTTTGTCTAAGAAAAGCAATTATATATAAGATTAATTATCTTGATAAATAAGATTAAGGCTAAAAAAATATTGAAAGCGTCACCCTATGGAGAGGTTTAATTCAAATTTGTAACATCTTCAAGAAATTCTGTGTAGCAAATTCTACAAAAATCAATATACTAACCCGCAAAACATCTGGGAATCTTTCCTTTCTCGCTGGTATCAAAATAAGCCTTATTTTTCCCAGGTTTTCCGCTTTACAGAGAGACTCAAATTTCTCTGGTGAAATTGTATCTTTTCCAAACGTTCATCACTTCTTTCAAAGAATAGATAATGTAATTCGTGAATTCTGAACTTTACTAAGAATGCTCTCAATTACAATACACAAAACAAAGTGATCAAGTTTGCCGAGGCGTTTTTCCTGCCACAGTCAAAAATTTCAATTACCGTATATATTGATCAGCTTTTCAATGTTCCATAAGAAAAACAACAACAAAGAAGCTTCGTCTATGTTCCGTCTAATTTTTACAACAAAGAACAGACGATATTATCACGCTCTAGGGGGCTAGAATATATTGATAGTTAAAATAACATTCAAGTCTTAGCCTTTTTGTACAACACAAGTGAATGCCAACTGCTTATTGATTTTGCGATTTACTTCAAATAATATTGTTCAACTTCCAATTTCATTTGATTTAATTCCTTTTCTGCCTAAAACAAAAAGATTTTAAGTTTGTATTTGTGCTATTTATAAATTCAAATATAGTTAGCTAATTTTGTACATTTATTTATGGAAATTCGTGTTAGTTTCGTTATCAGAATAAATCAATTGAAATAGTTAATTTGTGAAACTTCCTATTGCCTGCGAATTTACTTTCCATATTCTGACTGATCTATATCCGATATTTTGAAACACTGCATAGAGGCGTAACAACTGGATTTACCTGTACCTCAAACGACCTGATCTACACTCCTTTATACAAGAAGCTTGTTACATAGTAAGCCTTCAAAATAGATTAAGAAGTTTTGTACCTCTTTGGAAACATTTACGAACCTGGAACTGTTCGAGTACTTTTTTCAAAGTTTAGCGTTACTTGTACCGTACAAATTAGTATTCTGCTCATAAAATGACTGTTAATGAAGTGAATGACTTGCATGAAATTAAAAAATTTAATACAGTTTGAATTTAATGTAGTTTAATTAAGCTTCATGTGATATGGTAAATGTTGATGTCTTTGAGAAATGCGATGATTGATTAAGAAACCGTTAACGAATCTTCCTCGGAACTTCCGGTACCAAATTTGTAAAAATTGAGAAACTTTTAGTAACTACGGCCTTTGCTTCGTTTCTTATTAAAAAAGTGTACTGTAATAGCATTGGAATGCCAGTACTATTCGAAAACCGGACCTGCTAACATCCAAAACACTTCTCGCAAAATTTTAGAAATGTATCTCGATCGAATAAGTTAATGGCTGTTTGAACTTTATGCAGAAATTCAATCCACGTTTTTCATAATTGTGAAATACCGAAAAAAATTTACATTGCTTTATAGATCTCGAGGTAGCAACTATATTTACATACCCTCTGATGTATAAAATTTTCATCGTTGATTTCTACCTATTTCAGAATCAAAACATCTGATGAAATGTTTTTTTTTTATTGCTATTAATTTACCACCATTGTTGAAGACGGGTAATTTAGACATGACCTCAATTACAACATTGTTTAGAAATCGTTGGGAAAACTATTAGTCAAAAAGAATGATAAAACCTTTATGTTTTCAGGTTTTTCATTGTGAATGGAACCTGGCAGAAATACAATCTTTCTCAGCCTGCAACCCTTTGAGTTATAAAATATTAAATGGGACGTGTGTAAGGTAAAATATCAGTTCACTTTACAAATCACTTCCATTACAAGGAATAGCAGAGATCTGAGAAAATGTTAAGAAGTAAAAATGTTCATATTCCTTTTTATTTCGAAGATTCATCTACAATCTTTACGCTTCAGCTTCCGCCCGTGCATTTTTCAAGGTGAACTGTGCCTTTAACGATGAGTTAATTACAGTTTGCAGTAAGTAGACATTTACAAAACGTTTAATCGTAGCACTTACATCATAACACTTATGTGGACCATAACTATCTCTGTGGTGGCCTGGGCTTAGGCGCGCAACTTCGTCCTCAGACTCTTGTAGTAAGATTTTCATCTCAGCACATTTCAAGATGGACGGTTCAAATTGGAAACCGATGCAAGAAGGTTTAGAGCATATTTTACAACTGTTGAAAGAAAGCTTAAACCCTAATACTGAAGTTCAGAGAAATGTTCAACAAGTAAGGTCTAAAATTCTATCTAGCAGTTAATCTATTTTAATACGTTCTAATTTATGATTGAGTTACCGATTGTGTCAATTAGACAATTTAAATTCATGTCTAAGTGGGACGTTTTACGAATAATCAAATGCATTTTATCCCCTACTTTAGCCTCGTAATGCACGAATATACTCTATTTTCAAATAGCTGATAAATTTTGTGAGTTTACGGTATTGAATTTTTAATTTTACTCAGTCATCGTGATCGTAAGGTATGTAAACAAGATAGAAAAAACTTTACCCCTTGTCATTAATATGTTAAAATCATCGAAGATCATCAAAATTTTGACGTTTTTTTCTTAGTAAACTTCTCCAAATCTTTTAACTTGAACCCTGGCATCCTCTGGTGGTATGTGACCATAGACCATAACAAGAGTGTTCTAGGCCTAAATAATAATTTCGAAAAGGCCCAAATATTCCAAACAAATTCTTGTTACGCTTTTCAGTTTTTTAACCATATTGATTGGCAGTGTCAACCCTATTGATTGGCATTTTTAACGCTCTAGAGGTGAATAGTCTGAAGCTGCCTGTCTTGCTAAATTGAATTTCAACTTCCTTTCAAAAGTTTTCCTTCCTGTTAATTTTGAAAATATTTGTTTTGATATGAGATTGTAGGGAAAAATTGTCGTAGTAGCTTCGTTGGTATTCACTTTATCAACTCAAACAATCTTATATCGTCAAAAATGTTAAAAGGCTCAAGTAGAATAATCTAGCCTAAATCTAGCCTAGACACCAGGCCTTTATTCCACTGCGCCCACTTTGCTACATAGGGCCTAGGAAAAGTTGTTATTTGAAACTGATGCGCCATTTCGGAAAATCGAAATGACCAATCACAACCAAGTAGCAATGACGTTGCCATTACGTAGGGTGATATTTTTTGTCATGATTGGACTATACACGATAATCCTCACACGAGCCTGGCAATCAAGATTTTGGTGTATTTTGGCGATCGTTGCAATCAGTGGCAACAAATTCAGAAATAAACTCAAAATAATGCTACGGAAACAAAGGGAAGAAACTTTTAAGTTCTTTATTGATGAGAATATCAATCTTGAGTGTATCATCTTATTGGTATATATTTTTTGAGGAAGATTGGAAGGGAATTCAACGCTTGAAAGCAAAAGAAACATGAGCTGTTAATTTCAATTTATTGGTTTTATTATCGCTGTTAGTTTTGGAAAAAATATGCAATAATACCACACGAAAACACTCAGAATGACAATAAACTTGCATTTTATGTCGTTTTCCTAATTGTAAAAGTGTTTGAAGGAGTATAAAAGGGTAAACAGTCTTTTCCATTCGTCCAATGCATCAGTTTCAACCATCAAGTTTTGCAGAGCCCTATGTCGGTGAAGTGCAACGTAACAATAGGGCATTGCGGAACAAGGCTAGCCTAAATCTTGTAACATTTCTCTATGATCTAAAACTATAAGCATCAATTCTCTATGATCAAAAGCTATGACCATTCAAATATATCTATATTTATTTGATTTTCAAAAGTCCTCGGCTTCTATTGCCTAAAGCATTTGTTGATAGACCTTTCTTTCAACCAAATTGTTTCTTGATGAAGACTCTGATTTCAATCATGAGTATTGTAACAGTATTTATTCGACTAATTTACATAACATGCTGCAAGCCTTATGCAAGTAAAACATGGATATAATCTAGCTAATTTAAATACTATGACCTGATTCCTATTATATCGAACTGACAGTTGTTTTTCTGTTGCAGAAATTGGAACAACTAAATCGATTGCCTGACTTCAATAACTATTTGATTTTTGTTCTCACACGTTTGAAAGGAGAATCTATTGGTAAGTGACGACAAAAATTAACAGGAGCAATAGAGTACATACAGCACTCCCCTTGAGCAGGATTTTCCAGAATTTATCAAAAACTATACAGTATTTATATTACTATTCAATCATTAGTACAGTAGTTCATAATTATAATGACTTTCGTTTTCTTATACTTTGAATAGATGAACCAACACGTTCACTTGCTGGTTTGATTTTGAAAAACAATGTTAAAAGCAACTACACGAAATTCCCTGTTGAAGCAAGAGAATTTGTCAAAGCAGAATGCTTGAGTGCGATAGGCGATCCATCTCCTCTTATCCGTGCAACAATTGGTATTCTAATCACAACAATTGCACAAAAAGAATTATCAACATGGCCGCAACTATTACCTACATTACTACAGCTTTTAGATAGTGAAGAGTACAATGTTTGTGAGGTAAGTTTTTCTGTAGTCATTTTGTTGTTGTTGTTGTAACTTTACAGAAATCCTATGCAAGTCTTCATAAGCTATAATACTTTTATTTTGTTGTCTCACAATTGCCATTAAAGAAGAGTTTATTTCTACAAATGTATCAACATCTAACAGTTGTGTATTTGTAAGGCTAGCAGACTGACATCAGTATTTCGATTGTGAAAAATAGATTAATTTGGTAATCAGTCTACCAAGTAAGCAGACCATTTTTCACACATTTGGCTGAAATGAGATACTTTTTTGGAAAGACTTATTTTTGCAACACTTCCTACGATTGTTCACAGAATTGTTGCACTGATTGAGCAAGAACTTTTCTGATTGATAAGCCTTTTCTCTCATCTCGCAGCAGACCTCTGAGAGTTGAATTGTTTTTGCTTTAATGTGAGTGACATAACTTGTTTTTTGTTTTTTTTATCAAGGGTGCATTTGGAGCATTAAAAAAGATCTGTGAAGATTTGGCCCCTCAGCTTGATGGCGATAGTCAAAACCGTCCGTTAAATATGATGATTCCAAAATTTTTACAATTTTTCAGACATGAGTCACCTAAATTGAGGTATGTCAATACACTGCACACATCACTATTATCTGAAAAGGTATATTGGTTTGTTCATCAATATATATCGATCAAAAGATATTGACTTTGTAAATTCGCCAATGGAAGCTTTATTGTAACACAATTCAATTTTTGAAAGGCAATGATTAGCTTTTCTTTTCACGTGTTTGAATACTGTACTCCACAAAATTTGTTGGGCTGTGCTGCTTGGTTTTTGGGATTTGGGTTTTTCCACTCATCCGCAGTATGACTTAATCTCTCACTGCTGCCATACAAGCATGAGATGCACTGCTATTCCAGAGGAGGGTCCCAAAATGCTTACCAACATTTGTTTGAATTTAGTGTGGCTGGGTTGGATGAGTGGACTGTGAACTTGTTTCTCACTTCAGCCAGCCTGATTAACCGTTTACTATGAGCATTTCAATATTACTTATTGCATTGCATTTTGATATTGATTCAAATTTAGATCTCATGCAATTGCATGTGTCAATCAATTCATCGTTTGTCGAAGCCAAGTTTTAATGGTTCACATTGGACAATTTATGGAGGTTTGTTTCCATTTCTGATACTTTTAAGTCATTTTAGATATATGTTAGTATTATTAGGCTTGATTCATAACTACTTCAATATTATGAATCGGACAAATTTGTTTCAACTGCAATTGTTTTAAAGGATAAAATGATATGGAGATGAATCTAGGTTTTCAATCAGGGCAATCAGGCAAATAAAATACAGCATTTAATGTTTTGGTATTTTTACATTGAATGTTTGAATTGTGAATTTCAACAGGCAAGAGAGAGTTCCTTGGAAAGGATGCTTTCTTCTTTTTTGGTCTTCGCATAAACAAGAAGAATTTGCTACCCAAAACTCCATTTTAGCGATTTTGGTATCAAGTTTTGTTGCATTTTCCTCATTTCTGTTGACTGTGATTGTTGTGTCT
>JANVCG010104210.1:0-14569 GCA_025505365.1 Haliclystus inabai
TTGGTACTAAAGTTGAGTGAATACAAACAATGGCCGAAACTGCCGAATGGCCGGATTTTCTGGAAGGATTTCGGCCACTCCGGCGATTCGGCAAAACTGGCCGAAATGCCGGAATATTCGGCCGAAACGGAATTTCGGTGCATCCCTAGGCACAAAAGAGATGTGCTTGGAGCAGCTGATTTTTTTTGTTATTTTATAGTTCACAAACAAAAGCATTTTGCTTGAAACTAGGGTGTCTCAAAGTACGGGGACCTGGGAACAGCATTAGAGGAAGGCTAGCCACCAATCTGAAAGTTGAAAAGTTACAACTTTATTAGGAAGTTTTGCCATTTTCTTTAGAAATGTTAGATTCAAAAATTCCCGTCCGAAATTCATTTAATGAAATTCCAAGGTTTTTTCTGTGATTGCTTTCTCATTTTTACAAAGTATCAAGTGCAATAAAGGCACTTCTTTCAATTGATTGTATGCGTGCCTATTTGTTGAGTTGAATTACACAAACAACATGAAAATTCATCAAAGGAAAATAATTTTTCATCTTCACGATTAGGTATCGACAAGCATTTTTATGGTATTTGAACATGAGTCATTAATTATGTGTATTACTGCAGTTGCTATAATTTCAAACAATTTTTGGAAGGTTTTCTCTTTCATTTTAGATCCAGTTAGGCTAGAGCTTTTGCAACACCTAGCTTGAAACTCAACCTCTGCTGTTGCGTTCACATATTCTCATCATTTTTCACAAATCCATACATAGGTTCTCCGTTTTTTTTTTGCTTTTTGAACGTAACTCTCATTCCTAGAATATTTTCTATCAGTTTTTTTTGTAAAGTAAGTGTTTGTAATCTATCAAAAGTCATGTGGTCGATTAACTTCTCAACATGTTCATTAATATTATGATGGGAAATGTATGATTTTGATGTGCTTGTAGTTTCAATATACAACTTGAATTGAATTCTGAAGACAAAATTGTTGTTTTATAATCGGAGAATATTACAACATGTAGAAACTGTAGCATGGAACACTATGATCAGGAAAGTATATAAGTGAGACTTCGAAGTTTTTAATTTGTACCACCACACTCTCATTTTCCACCAGCCTTTCATGACTCTTGATCCGGTTATCCCTTATTTATTGGCTGTGAGTCCAAGAAAATGTAGGAAATGTATTCCTAAATATAATGACAGATCATATTATTGGAGATCGAAATATGTCATATACTATCATAAAATCCAACTTGGTTTGCTATAGGGTAGGCCCGCTCATGTACATCTCATTCATTGTCACTAGGTCTATAACTCGCAATCTGTTCATCTTGATGTTCGTAAAGAATGTTTAATCTACATGAAAGACAATTCTGAGATGTTTTCTGCGGTAAGATAAAATTGTTTTCATTATTAATGTTAGATCTTAATTGTAGCATGTATGCTCTTGCTACAACAAATGCTATATGTCTAATGCATCTTTTTCTTTTAAGCTTGTGGAAGAGCCATTTGATCATTATCTTCATAAAATGCGAAATCCAAAGGTGAGCTAACATGCGGCATTTGCCATACTGATTTTGCGGACTTCTTCAAGGACCAGAGAGATGAACAAAATAAATTTTATGTGGTTCATGCAATATCTACTGTACAGCTGCCATAATTTCTTCTATAGGACTGGTTTGCTCAATCTCTAATCAAATCGTTTCTTTAACTGGCAATTTTATCAAAGAATAACAATCAAACGTGTTTAATATCCCACCTTCCTTTCAGGCCAAAAACAGGACATTAACCGAGGTGGTATAATATCCAGACTTATGAAAAACGATAGATTTTGCTCAAACCAAAGAAAGTTCTAAACCTTTGTCGACAGCTATCAAACTTCTGAGAGCACAAAAAGATATGATTTAATCAAATCAATGCGTGATTAAGACATACAGTAACTTATCAACAAAATCATTCAGTCTATAAACTAATCAGGGAACACTTTGCCGAAGCATTGGAGGTGTTGTTATGCAACGAAGGAGGCGGTTTTGCAACAAATTCTTTGCTTTTTGTTTTCAAATAGATATCTCCCCTGTAGAGTTGAGCAAACTTTATCAACTTAGCAATTCAAAATAGGCAAGCAAAGCTTGCAAGAAGACGTTTTCGTTCAAATCAACACCTTGGGCAAATCAGCTCATACATTGAACAAGCTCCACCTGTCCCTGCCTGTAACCCTGCTTCACGATCGGTTAGGGTCTGAAAGCTAGTCTATAAGAATACGTGAGAACATTTTTGAAGTTTGTTTGCGACTTTGAAGAAGTTTCTACTGAAATATTGTAACATGCTGTCGTCCAGCCCACCATTTTTAGCAAGAAGAACTCAAACATTCCTGGAAGTTTTGGAATTGTACCATTCATTTTTCAATATTTTTTCCTGCGGGATCATAGTTTGCACTGCACGTGACGCAAAAGCAAGATTGCTTGGGCAATCAAGCAACAATTTTTTGTTTGCTGATTGAATGACTTGAAAAATGGGATAATTAACAAGTTTTGTCATAAAAAGTTGAAATAAAAGTGGGATGTTGAACGAAGGGGGACTTTCTTTGAGGGGATATTAAGCAATGTGGGACATTATCTGAGGGAATATTAACCAAGTTCGACTGTACATACGTTTTTCAAATTTCTTTTGAGCCGAGAAAACAAATGCATTTGCAAGATATTGATTGGAGAAGCTGCTTATTAAGAAAAAATCGAGAGACATTATTTTCAACTTTTAGTCATTTGTTTTTTTTTTGCAAATTACAAGGTGAAACACAACATTGATAAATAGACAGAAATCGCATCAACTGAGAATGTAGTCTACTAATTTCTTGTTATATTGTAGGAATGGGCTGGTGAAGTTGAACTTACAGCTCTTTCTAAACTATATGAGTAAGTGTGAAACTGCGTTTCGCATTGATCGGTTTTGCCTTTTGATGTTTATACATTAGAATTGAAAAAATCAACTTGTTGTTGATGCTTGTGCATGTTATTGCTGTTTTAGCGTTGATTTTCTTGTTTATCAAAATGCAAATGAAGAACCTATGCATTTACCAAATGGGGTGGGCTCAAAAAAGGTATGTATGATTGTCGAATGTGTGATCTCTATTTACAAAGGAACTTTCAACACATTATGACATAGTTCTTTAATATTTTTATTTGGTGTTATGTTATTCCAGATCCGACTTTGCTATTTGAATGGAAATCATTACGATGCCATATATCCTAAACATTACAAGGAAACTGCAACATTGGTGCAAGGTAAATCCAATTTTTTCATTTGTTTATGAACAATAGAATACCATGACACTGAGAAATCTACCAAACCTAAATTCTTAGGTCAGAAATCCTCAAATTGTAGCTAAATTTCGTTCAAGACTTTCGACTCTTGAACAAATATTTTTCGTTAAAATGTTTTCAAGACTGTAAATTTTCAGCAGAGCAAGGCAAGAAGAACGCTTTCCAAGGGCAAGCTATAAACACAAGAATTTCCAAAAGTAATGAATTTGGATCAGTATTAAAAATATTTTGTATATATTGTATTTTTTGTCGAAAGCTGCAATATTTTGATTATTCTATAGTTGAATCAGTCAGTATCAAATATTTAATGTTTGTCGATCTTCTGAGTTGAAGTTATGACTTTGAATCGAAATTAATTCTTTTGAAAATAATACAAATACAAACACAAATTAATTTGGAAACATTTTATGCAGAACTTTTCATTCCCTATTATCTTCAATTTTGTACTTAATTTATCGAATAGCTATATGTATTTATTGTTCTCATTTGAGCGAGTAAGCTAGTTTCTAAAAGCTGATGTCGTTTTCAATTGTAATTTTATTTTTATGGCCGACACTGATCACATTATCAAGTCATGTTTGAAAACATAAGCGATTTTATACATATATTTGAACGCTTCGATTTGCCTTCTTTAGGTATTATTGATGATCTTATAGATGAATCAATTGTCAAGAGCAAAGACAATAATCAACAACACGGTAAAACTGTCCCACATTATCCCAAATTAACCTTTGAAATTTGATTGGTTGCTATATATATCAATATTTGAAATTTTTAGAATGAAACATGATTTAAAAATTAATACTCCCAAGTAGAGATTGAGTGATGAATGTTTGTGTGTTTTAGTTATTCTTATAGTTATTGCCAAAAGCTCTACAATTTCTTCGAATATTATCTACCATTTAATTAGTTGTGAGATACTTAAACAGTATTGTACATGATGTAGGCATGTGCTTGATTTTGCCAACCAATTTTTTCACCTCTTAATTGACAAGTTTTGTCCTTCGATTATTGTGATTTACGAAAAATTTTCTTCTTCTTGGAAACAATTGTCTTTGTGATACCTTTCTTTTGGTAGAAGTATAGCTTCCAGGGCTATTCTGTTTGCAAGTCTAAAGTGGGACACTATGCTGTTCTATGGTTTTATTCACTGAAAAACATCCCAAATCATCAATGGATTTGTGCCACGCGCTGTGTGTGGCTGTCAGAAAATGCAGTTCTCAATTTCATTCTGTGTGAATTGTTTACCTGCAGACCATTGTATGATGAAAAGAGTCAACTCCAATGAATATCGTAATGTTGAGCTCGAAGTTTTTGATGAAAGCAAGAAAGGTAAAACTGATATGTAAAAGCTGTGTCTAATCCAACATTGTTTAGACTTTGACTCAGTAGGTAAATTTAAAAACATATTTTGGTCATATCTACTTGCATACAGGTACATTTTAGCCAAATAGTACTCACATATATTTCTCCAGTTTCCCATACTTTTGAAATGCTGCTTCTCAGCGCAGCCGTAAATAGTTGGAGCCCTCTAGAACTATTCCGTAGTGTACAATGACAGCCTAATGTGTTTATTGGATTGTGTTTAAAATGGTGCATTTTTGAATTTAGACCAACAAACAACCGATGAAAAACTGGCTGCAAAGTTTGAACTACAAGTTAACGATGAATGTTCTGTCATACTTCGGGACTCTAATTACAACGATGGATTACAACGTAAAGCATTCATTAAATTTATTGTAAGCCAAGGAGAGTTATATGAAGTATTTGTAGAAGAGCTAGAGGCATCATTCCATGTTCCATTTGAGGACATTGATCTTCCACTTGATACAACCTATAGAGAGTTAAGTGGCTATTATAGAAAAGCGGACTTGCAAGAAAATTCCTATAAAACACAATCTAATCGACGTAAGAAGAACAATAGAGGTAGGAATAACGCAAGTAGAGGACGCTCAGATCAAGTTAGTGATCAGCGGAAAGAAGGTAGAGGTAATTCTACGAACGACCGTAGTAATCAGAGAAATAGAAAATGTGAACCTAGACGAAATCAGCCCTTGAGTAATGGCCAACCACCAGTAAAATCAGAGACTTTAGCCATTGGAGCTAAATCAGATACAACTGCTAACACTAACCCTAATATCAATAAAATGGTTGCCAATAATGCTACAAACGAGACACCGCAACCAGTTTCAGTACCAAGAGGACCGGAAAAAGAAGCTAATGAAACGTCTTCTGCTTTCTGGGGTAAATTGAAATTCACAACTCCTAAACCCACTGCACAACCAAAAGAAGACAAAAAGCTAGATAACACTACCACACAAAAGTGTGATGCTACAATCTCATCAGATGCTGATATTTCATCCGATATCAATTCCCAATCTGTTGACAAGTCTATCCAAGAAATTAAATCTAATAAAAATCAAGGACAGCATTCTAATAACAATACAAATATCTCAGGAAATAACAGTATAAATAAAGCAGAGAACATTTTAAATATTGAACACGCACCAAGCACTAGAGTTGCAGAAGATGACCAACAGATTTCTTACTCGAATGACAATGATACAACAGTATCAGATACTAGAATTGAGAATTCCAATATACCTCATAATGGCAATATACCTACCCAGTCAAATCACGTTGAGGAATTTGTTAATGAAGTTTCTAATATTGTAAGTCTGGAAGAACAACCACCACAACAGATAAACATTGCAAAAGGGAACAAAAAAAATAAAAATAAAATACAAATACTCAAAAAAGACCAAGAAAAACCAGAAAGTAATTTGGAAGAAAATAGAGGGAGTGGTGAGACAGGATCGTCTCAGAAATGTTCAGATAATCTTGAAAAACGAGAAAAGAAAGTTAGTTTTGCTGCAAATGTTACAGAGATCACAGAACCAATCAAAGTTGTAGATGAAATCCCTGATAATAGCATACCTGCTTTAGTCAATGGCATCAATGATAATGAAGATGAAATAGTTGCTATTGAAAATGATAATGCCACATCTCATCTCAAGCCAATATCAAATGATAGCACCCAAGCAACACCAACATTGAACCATATTACTCCTGGCAATCAACAACTACCTGGTGTTTTCATTCCAAATTATGGTTTTGTGTGTTGCTCAGTTGATCCAGAAGGAAAAGATTTGCCAACAGGTAAGTTATGTAGGATTGACATATTCGTAAAAAAGATAGATTTTTGATTTTTCCCAAGCCACTTCTTCTAAAAGATTGGTTTTAGATGTTTATAAATAATTCACACAAAAATCAATATGTAAGTCTAATAATTGTGAACATTACGCATTAGAATATACAGTAACAAACCTCAGATGGAACCTTCATCCCAGTTGTTGAGATTGTTCGCATTGAGAGGAAATTTTTACAATACAACATTTGATTTGAACATTTTGAAATCGTATTTACAATCAAGCTTGAATTTTGGGGACTTTTGAGGTTAAAGATCACTGAATCTAATTTTCGAATGAAAATCAAATCAAATATCAAATCCCATCAATCATAAACATTCAACTTATTTTTATAATTTCAGTATGTCTCAAATATCAGTTACTTTGTGAATTGCCATGTTAACCAAAAAAATAATACTCACTGATAGATGTTGTTTTTGTATCGTTTTAGATCCACGTATAACTCAACATTTCTTCAACTATGGAATACAGGTGAGTTTTAGTATGTTTCTAGAGCTGCTGGTTCTTTGTTGTATTTTGATGCTGTTGGCATTTTTTGAGAGGTGCTTATTTTTGGTCTTTCAGCATAAAAATTATATCAAGCTTTTGCCATTTAAAGATTTCAACGAACTTGCCACTATGGTGTTTTTGGGTTAAAATGCAATCGGTTTCTTCAAGTCTTGAACAAACTTGGTTTGTTTTTGATAATTAAATTTTTTTATCGTACCGATCAATAACTAGGACTTTCTGCTTGATGGAACTATTATGAATCTTAACATGTAGTTATTCTCCTTTCTTCCAACTCCCGCTACTTTTTACAATGTTTCAAATTGGAAGATCTGATTTGTTGTTTCTTGGTTAACTTCCAGCGTTATATATATGATCAACAGCAGCAACAGCAACAGCAACATCAACAAATTCAGCAGCAACATAATCCACACCTACAACAACAACAACATCTACACATTCCAAATCGATATGTTAATACATTGCCATCATCAGCTATGCAGGCAATGCCTCACAACAGTTTTGGCTACCCAACAACTGATGATATTAGCCGAAATTACCAGGTAAACTAACAAGTAATAAATGAATCATACCGTAACTGACCAAAATGGCTTGCAGTTCAGCACAAGACTAGTGCCACAAAGCTCTATAGGATTACAAATACACTTCATCATAGAGCTTAGAATTTAGTTATCAATTTAGAGAATGGATATCAAAGTGTGAAGCTCAAATTGCTAGCTGATAAAATTCAGGTAAAATAAGGTTAAACTATGGCACGCGGAATGTAGCAAAATTCAAGATTTCAAATTCAGCATTCAAGATTTCAAATTCAGCATTCAAGTTTACAATTCAGACTTCAAGATTTCAAATTCAGACTTCAAGAATTCAAATTCAAATTCATGATTTTCAAATTCAAGATTTGCAAATTCAATTCAATTCACTATATCAGTAAGCCACGCAGGAAACCACGGCACCATGCAGCAACGTCACTACGTAACAGAAACACGCAATCTTGAATTTTGCAAACTTGAAGTCTGAATTTACAAATCTTGGATTTGAATCTGAAATCTTGAATTTTTGAAACTTGAAGTTTGAATTTACAAATCTTAAATTGAACTTGAATATCTTGAATTGAATTTGAAAATCTTAAATTTGAATTCGAAAATCTTGAATTTGAATTTGAAAATCTTGAAGTCTGAATTGTAAACTTGAATGCTGAATTTGAAATCTTAAATGCTGAATTTGAAATCTTGAATTCTGAATTTGAAATTTTGAATTTTGCTACATTCAGCGTGCCATAATTCGGCGTGCCATACAATATTAAACCAGTACCTATCATATTGGTATCAATATTCTCTTGTGAATGCCAAATTGGTCCAATAAACCTGTTGTTTTAGATATTATCAACTGGTCTATATTTCAAGGCCTTTTTGTCTTTTTCTTGGACCAAGACTTGGATGCTCATTCCTCAAATCCAGATTAAATGTGGATCCTAAATATTGCAGATCTAAGCATCTCTTGCATGCAATACTGTTGTGTAGGGAAAGTTCAACAATAAATAGCTTCCTTGTTGTGAACGTCTGTGTGCTATTCCGTTCAAAAAGCATGCTAATTCATTTGAAACAATTTGATATGTAGAATCCTTTTTTAATCTGAAGCATTCATCACCACACAAAGTATTTGGAAATTAAGTTTAATATATTTTTTTATACTCAGCCTAACACATACCCTGGACAAACAATGAATGAAATGTATGATTATACGCCACAGTATTTAGTTCAACCTCAAGCAATGTCAGATTATGCAGTGCCATGGAAACATGCAAATGAGTATCGAGGTGGAAACTACAGAAAGAAATTGTATGGGAAAAATGTATAGTTCATTGATATTATCAAAGCCATTATTTTTTTAAGCCACCATTTAAAGGGCATAATTTAAGATTGTAAATGTGTTTTAGACTTGAAAAAATCATTCATTTGTCGTTATGAATAGTAATGAATATTATTGAGGAATGTTTTCAAGCAAATTATGCCATGTTTAAATCAATTATTAAGCTGATAAAGGAAAATTATATTTCGCCATACACAAATGGATTAATGGAAAATTTATGAACTCTGTTTAATATTTGGATGAAATTCAATGTTTTTATAAATTAATTGATGTCTTTCGTTCTTGATTTTCTTTGATGTGTCTCTAAATTACTTTAGCCAAAGATTTTCTACACATTATTGTGGTCTCAATTTAGTTGCCTGATTTATTTGATGCTGTCAAAAGATTTAATACCGCCATTGAACTGTGTATAGAAACACGGTGTATTTATTTATACACTTACAAACAATGGACTTGCCAGATGGATTTTGTGAATTTGTGAGAAATTTCAGCGGGAATTTGCCCTAGCCTCGTCCTATGTGCCGTTGTGCGCCATTTCGTGGTGCCCGGCTTCCATCATTTAAACTGTTGCTACCTGCCTGACTATTGATGAACTTAAGAAAAATGGCCGAAAAGTCTTGCAAGGCGCCTTGCCAGCAGAGCATTTTATTCCATTCATTAATGTTGTTGTGCTCAGAATGTAAAGCTTGATTCTATCAACTATTTATCTTGGTATTGAAAGAAAATTGTTGGCTGGTTGTTGCTAAGTGTATTTTTTGTTTGATTTAACGTATCTAAACCAATGAAAAAACGCAGTCGATTACTCCTTATCTATATTTGTTTAGACATTAACATGAAATTGAATTCCGAAATACGATTATGTGATTAACAAGATAGGCACATGGAGGTAACGTGTAATGATGGCAGTAGCCTTAATCGTCGTACTTCGAAACGTCTGAGTGTTATTCGTGAAAAACGTGAATTAAAGAGCTCCAGCTGGAAATCGAAAGTTATACCAACAACAAGATCTGAAAAAGTTATTTTGCTTGATGATGCTAAAGATGTTTCAAAGCCTAAAGTCCAAGAAGTAGCTCATTTCAAAGAATATTCCCCTGAGCCTGAACTGGTTGATGTTAAACTTGGTCTATTTAACCAACAAGGTAGTATAGTTGCTACTAAAATCAATGGTGGAAAAAATAAGCCAAATTTTGTCGATTCACCTCCAAGAAGAAAAAGACAATTTAAAACAAAAGAAGATTTATATGAATCTGGCACTAGTGATGAAGAAATAAGTAAAACTATTCCAAATGACAATGTAAACATCGACCTTTCCAATGAAATACAGACAAATACAAGTAATTATGTCAGTGGTACGACATTTGAAAGTATTGTGGATAATTCTGAAATAACTGAGGATTCAAAAGTCGAAGTTAAAGAGAACACATCTGCAGAAATAACTGATACCTCAAATACAGAAGAAACTGATGCAGGTTCAACTGCCAATGGTAGAGGATTGATTGAAACTTTACAGTCAAAAACCTTTGATGCTACAGGAGAGGTTATTGAGCCTGACGCTGATAAAAAATTAATAATTGATTCGTCAGAAAATAACAAAGCCGATGTGAATGAGCCACTCTCACCCTGTGATGCTCAATCTGAACCAAATGCAGAATCTGATATTCTGATAGAAGAGGACCAAACTATCAATAAAGAAATTATATCGACATCTGGAAATGACGAAATTGAAGACATTGAAAAATCTGATTGTAAAGAATGTGAGTATATGTGAAGGTTATCATACACTTTCAAGGTTTTTTTTGTCTTTGTTTTTGACTGAACCTAACCCTCATGCCTTGAATATCAAGGGAAAGCTTGCTAAAAGTAGTCAATCATGAAACATTATCATATCGTCATCTTGAGCTGTTTTTCAAGATCACTGCAAGCTGTCGCACAGGGAGTCTTATCCTGGAGTGAATTGGTTTGTTTCTGTGGTGGCAGTGGGGCTTGTGAAATAAATGTAGGCCTATTGCTATTCAACTTGATAAATATGTCTGTAGTTGATAAGATTGTGTCACTAAGGAGAGGTGTCTTCAAGTCTTGAAATTGTAGATTCTGTCCTGACTTTCTCTCATAAACAATTTACATGTGTACATTTCTTTTTCTAGTTCAACTTCCAAAAACCATCAAATGCACGTCATGTGGAAACTCTCATAAGCCTCACCAATTTTGCCAGCATCCTGTTTTAAAAGTCCTAATGTGCAAGGTATTGTAACTGTTTTTGATTACCAGGCTTACAAAATGTATCAAACAGCCGTATGTGGAGTCACGGGTTGGACCTTGATTTAAAAAGCTTTGAATTCAATTCAATTCAATTGATTTGTGAAAGGAATGGCATCTGACAATAAAATACACACATTTCCCAGTGATTGTACAAACTTTCTTAAATGACTAAAGACTTTGAATACTTTTTGGTTTTAGTGAAATGATTTTGTAATTCTTTTGTTTCCTCATTTTTAGGTCTGCACTAAATTTTACAATTCTGGTAATTTTAAACGTGATCAATTTGGAATTGAAGAGTTTTGCAAATGGTGTGCAGATGGTGGTTCTCTCATATGTTGTGATTACTGCGAGAAGAGTTTCTGTGAAGTTTGCATCAAGCGGAATCTTGGCAAATCATTCTTGCACACATTAAAAAATGCAGGAGAGGACGAAATGTGGAAGTGTTTTTCATGTGATCAAATACAAATTGAGGACTTGCAAGAATTTTGTAAAAATGTTATTCATGCATTGCATGAAAAAAAAGCCCATTCTGTAGTCTTCCAGAAGAAAGAAATTCATTTGGTTGGACCTAGTCAAGAACAAAGATTAACACGACTGAATAAAGTGTCTGCTGTTTTGGAAACGAGCGACAAAGCCAATTTATCTAAACTGAGTGATGTATTCAATGAAATTGACACAGGCATTGATGAAGTTCAAAGGCACGAAGACAGCGCGTCCTCAGCTTCTGATTGTAGCATGGCTAGTGATAAACACTCATCAAGCACTACCTCAAAACGGAAAACAATGAAACCTAATCGACTCAATGTTATTATTTCAAAAATTAAAAAGAAAAGAAGTTTACAACCTGAGAATCCTGAAAACAGTTGTGATAAAATTAAAAAAGAAAATTGTAAAACGGCAAGTTCAACATGTGGAGAAATATTGGTGAAGGCTGAGCCTTCAGATGAGGATGCAGGTAAGGAGAGTCCACTGAGAGTTCACTCGTCTAACAATAGCTTAACCATTGATGATGTTGATAATGCAGAGGACATTGAGATGGATAATTCATTACTACATAATTCAAACTTGGATAGTAGCCCCTCGTCTCCAGCAATTACTAGTCAATCTTCTAAGCATAATAAAATAAAAAGTTCTGGAATTTCAGAGACGTCATCTTCTGAGAACGATAGTGATTCACCACCTATCACACCATCAAAGAAATCTGCAGTACAGGGACGTAAAAGAAAGAGTTCCAATAATCTGAAAGTTTTGAGTGAGTCAAATAGTTCTTCGGAGTTAGAATCATCTAGCTCTAATGACTCTTTGAATAATAAACTTACAAGATTGAAAAAAAGTAGGCGAAGAAGAAGGGCATTTTGTGAATCAGAAAGCTCAAGTTCAGATGATGAAGCACCTTTGATTGTTACAAAAAAGTCTAAACAAAAACTTCCTCCAAAAAAGAAAAGAAAAGTCAAAACTATGAGCAGTGGTGACAGCTCTGGTCAGGAAAAAGAATCACCATCGAAATCAAAAAGAAAAAACATCAGACGTATACTCAAAGATGAAGAGTTAACAGAAGAAACCAAAAAAGCTAGGAAACTTGAAGAAGAAAGAAGGCAAAGGCTGCTAGAGAAAACCAAAGCTGTACTTAATGAATCTTTAGATAATCTTGAGACAGTTGACACAGATTCAGCTTTTTATTTAGAAAAAAACGATCAACATAATGTTAAAGTACATCCTGCTATTGTAAAAGAATTAAAACCGCATCAACGTGAAGGTATACAATTTCTTTATGACTCATGTATTGAAACTGTTAAGAAATGGCAAGATAAAGATGAAGGAAGTGGAGCATTACTTTCACATTGTATGGGACTAGGCAAAACGTTACAGGTAGGTTTTAATAAGTCTTTGGTTAAAGCGAGTTAAGGTTTATAATATAAGGTCATCGTAAGTCTTGGCTTAGTGTAAATTGATTTAAAATTACCTGTGCTTGCCTGTGAGACATTCAATATTTGATAAATAAATACAATTACAGTAATAAAAAAATATTCGATGAGATATTGCGGGGGATTGCTTGTCTGTTGGTTAGCAAATGATTTATTCAATAAATGAAAAATATTTGGCATTTTCCTGGTATTCTTTGTTTGTAAGTCTCAGTGTTATACTCTGCAAGGTATTAGTCACATGTGTTCCTCGTGTGTTTGTGTTCTTCTTTCTATTATAATTTACTTTGATAATATCAAATATAATGTTTCATTCTGCAGGTTGTTGCATTGGTACATGCTCTTATGACTCATGAGGAAATTAGTATGAAAACTGTGCTTATTGTTGCACCATTAAACACAGTTTATAATTGGCAGACAGAATTTGAAAAATGGTTACCTGTTGATGATCGCCTTGATGTAAGTGTGCAATTTCAAATGTCAATGACTTCTGAATCACAGATGTTATGATTTTTTTCCAAAATATTTCATTTGTTGCTTTTGGAAATGAATTATTTTTGTTGTTGTTGCTGTTTTTGTTGTCAGTATTTTCTCCTTTTCTTATCTAAACCCTAAACTAGATGAGGTAATTAATTTAGACTATACCGCTGTATCAAAGGCAGCCATAAAACTGCTATAATTTATTCAAGTATTTCTTTCCACTGAGAGCAGAATGGTAAACGCCCTTACCTGATCTAAACCGCAACTGCATATGAACATGTACAATTACATGTTTCGTAACCTTGTTGATTGAGTAGGTGCAATGTTGTGTCACAACTCATTCCAAGGTAAATTAGCCTGGAAAATTTTATCCAGACCACGTATGACTATTAGGCTTCACAAATCAATGTTTGGCTCTGGGATAATGTTATAAAATTTTGCTGAAACAGGAAGAGTTGCTATTTACTATTTAGCTACCAGGTATGGTTTCATTCAAATCCCATCAAAATTTGATTCAGTTTTGACTTTCATTCATTATGAAATTTTCATAATGAAAAGGCTACAATAACTGTGAGGGGTGGAAGAGGGCTGCATCTAGGTGTCCTGCAAGCACATGCTTATGAACCTTCTTTGGTGGGTAGATCAATTAAGTAATGCATGTTGATTAATATTGTAGTATTATGTAGGAATTACTCAAATAAATATGCATTGTATAGTACATTATGCCTACTTTTTGACTTTTTATTGAGCTGTAATTTATAAAAGCTGTTTTCATTTAGAAGTAGGCTGTGTCCCTGCTATGAAAATAACCTTATGATTTGTGTACTTTAATTTACTCTATGCTCATGATGTTACATCGTATTACGGTATATTGATTTGTATGTGAGTCATCCTCTATTGTTGAATGTTATTGACGTATAATTCTAAAATGACGTAGTACTTCCTTGCAATTTGATTGGTCGTTGACCGTGCAGGAAAACTGAAGGAAAGCATGCGGCATCTTCAGATGTCAAGTAATCGAA
>JANVCG010104321.1:0-32020 GCA_025505365.1 Haliclystus inabai
ATCAATCAATCAATCAATCAATCAATCAATCAATCAATCAATCAATCAATCAATCAATCAATCAATCCATCAATCAAAGGGGTTTTACATAAAGCATTCTCTTTGAAGGCCAAATAAGTCACAACAGAAGAATGTAGACAAGATGAATTTAGGACCATATGTTTTTAAGAGAATATTATTCAATTCTGAGAGTCAAACTTTAACAATAATTGCTATGTAAACGTTGTGCTTGTTTAGTTTTAATAATTTTCAATGTTTACAGTGAAAGCTATCGATCATAACAAGCGCTTCATGTTGATTTTTGAACAGCGATCAACGTATACAGTTGTATTTAATTCTCACAACTTTTCTAACGATTTTATTTTTTTGTCAATACTAGAAAAAGATTTATCGTCTATTATTTAACAACATCACGGTGTGTTTTACAAGCTAATAACAATGTTTCATACAATATTACATGTTAGGCAGAGTAATTTTCAATTTACTATGAGATGCCAGTCCTCATGCAAGATAGCTGTATGTATCTTTTTCACCTTCAACACGTTCCAAATATTCTTTTTCAATCAGAATATCAATACATTTCTGAAAATCAAAATGAAAATAGAAAGCGTAAGAGTCAGGTTCAGCTAAAAAAGATGAAACCCTCATCATTCAAAAGCAATTAGAGGCAATAGATAAAGTAGACGTAAGACGAGCTATCAAGGTGACAAATACGCTCAAATCAGTATGGAAAAATATGAGAAATTATTCAAATCTTATAAAGCTACAACGACTTTAAAAATAACTTCTCCCAGCATTCTCAACAATTCAGAAACTCATCGTTTTTGTTAAAAGTTGTGGATCACAGTATATCGGAAGCATGGAGCAGACAGTTCGCTGAAATACAACGAAGATTTTCGGCAATCTGATCAGACGATTTCCCGAAAATGAAATTCAGGAATAAAAACGGTTTGAAAAATCGCGAGCTAAAGAAGAAATTGAATTGATGAATCACTCTGCCTTGTTTTACTTTGGAAAAGGTGGCAACACGCTTGCAAATGTTCGTAATCAGATTTATCAAACTAGAAATTTCGGGGGCAACTCGGGAAGCTCATAATTGTTCGGTTGCAGTTGGCTGTCTTACAGCTTCATTTGTTTCTTTCCAAAATGCCTCACTTGGAAAATAAATATGGCTAGTGGGTGGTGCTATTAGAAATGACAGATGTGCATCACAAAGTAAGGGTGAAGGGGAAGGAGAGGTTAGCTGAGAGAGGGTTCAACATTTAAAAGAGCATTTTATTACAGTATCCTGAACACTTCCACTATTACATAAGGCTTGATGTGGAAACCGATACAACAAAAATGTCGAACGTATGTTCAAAAATGTTCAAAGCGAATGGAAATGTATAGAGCAACAATATCGTAATAAACTAAATACAAAATTCCACTGTAAACTTAAAAATTTTTTCACAAAGACCTACACAAGATTAAACATAACTGAGAATATTTGTTTGCTTTAATATAGTTTTTTGAAAAGATAAGAGTCTTTCGGACAATTTATTAAAATACAAAGGGGTGGTTGAAACTATATAATCACCAGGACAGTTTCATATGATCTGAAATATAGACGTCCTAAAGTTCGAAACAAAAGACTCTAAAACCATTATTTTAATCCAGCTATATGTAGCAAAGCAATAACAAACAAACAAAGTATTTGTGTAGTTTAACCAGCAGTCCAGGACAGATGTTGTTTACAACCGTTTAAACATGCACGATCCATTACTATAACTACAAAATAACTTGACAATCTTATCAAATAATAGAAATGAAGTCACTACACGTGTCTTTGCCGGCAGTGGATTAAGCTATTGTCGTATGAAATATTTTGGTATTCGTTTACCAATTCACAATCCATATTTCAATCATGTTGGTTAGCCTCCTACATATACAAACTATATGGTTTGTATTGTACTTCAGATTTCTCGTTAATCAGCACTACAACACTCCAATCAATACGAATTAATCCCGAAGCTCGATAGGATTACTCACAACTGTGCTATGGTGAAAGTTGAGAAGGACTAAAAAATTTAGATCAGGGTCTATTCAGTTCTGTAATTTAGCGACTAAAACGCCCCTTGAATTAAAAGTCGGACATCTTCCAAATCAATGATCTACTTCCAACTAACGAAAGCTAAATACAGTAAAACTATTCTCCAAATAGATAATTGTTGATTTACATCGTTTGCCAAAAATGTTAATACAGTATAATAGTGATACGGCACACATATTGTAGGGTTCCTGGAATGGGGATTCCGAGAATTAGGCGGAATGGTTTCTTATGTTTTGAAGATAAAATGGCGTGTAGAGTTTCGCGCGCATTCCGTGGAAGCTTGAGCCATGTTTTGATGGCCCGAAAAATACGAAAATATAGCATCCATTTATCACATGACTTGCAATTGGCCAATGAGAGACAAAAGCCGTTAGACTCTTGTAAATAATAGATGGCTTTGCCTTCTACAACCTTCACTACAAATTACACAAGTATACCTTTATAATTGGAATACGTGGCTTAAAACGAGGCGATAGTTGTGTCAAGACTTCTGTTAGTAGATTTTGATGTTTCATAGCTTTTCTCATTTTCATAACACGAACAATACAAGCCTAAAATGAAAGAAATGCAATCATGAATAGCAGTGATTTCTGCCACGAAATTATGCACGAGAATAAAATCACATCTATTCTAGAAAGGCACGCGATATATGGTGAAAAACTATAATCAAGTATGTGCCATCGAATTTTACCTTACGAGTAGTTTCCTTATAGGATACTGTATAAACAAATAATTAACACTGTCACCTTGTATCATTTGTATCCAATACCATAGGTGGAGACTGTAGACGTATTCACAGTAATACATTGAACAGATACTTTCAAAGTAAATGACAATGCATTTCCTAACCTGTATCAAGAGTTTTCTGTCTTCTTCAACATATTTGTGTGTTTGCTCTTGTTCTTGTTTTTGTTCAGTTTTCATTGGAACATTGATATTCACCCTTAGTTTCTTGCTGGAAATAATAAATAAAATCAATTGTTATAGTTTTGGTGATAACACTTTACCTGTGTATAAAGGTCACCTCTCTTTACTGGCCAATACTTCTCAATCTCAAAGCTGGACGCTACACGGAGACTTACTGTATTTTGTTTTACCGGAGATGATCACGAAAACCTGTCTAGCCCCCTTTAGTTGGAAGTGAAGAAAATGCGAAGAAAGATAACTGACACTGTAACTTGACTTGTCATTAGTAAAGTTAATACGGACTGAATAATTAAAACTGAGATTTTACTTTTTGTAGTCTTTAAATAAGTAGATGACTGATGATGGTTGGAAGTCTTCAGGGCTGTCTGTTTTGACAGTATCACAAACCTATTAACAAGAAGAAAGTCATATCAATTCATTTGGAAATAGAATTGAAACTGGTTCCAGTTGTCTCTGTATCTGATCAACATCCTTTGATGAGGTCATAGTGTGATAAAAACCACTTTCTGTGGCTATATCTATCAGGATTAGATCAATATGAATAATCTATGCATTCGTATCATTTGATATGAGGAATTGTAGCTGGGCTTCCAGAAGCGTGGTTCTCGTTTTCCCGCCTTTTTCAACACACTGCTTCTTATTGCCAAACACAATTATGAGAAACAACACTAGGTATTTGTAGAGCAGTTTCACCATCTCAAATTCAACAAATCAGGTCCGGGAGCGAAAAATGAAAATACTGAGCAAGTTGCTAATAATTGTAGTATCTATTCAATTTGTGATGGTAGAAGATGAGAAAATTATTTGTTTATTGAAACTCTTGGATTCCTGATGAAAATTATTATTAATCGCTTATCAAGTTTGTTACATGATTGCTGCCATAATTATTTCAAAAAATTCCACTTCAAATGATGAGAAAAAATAGTAAAACTAAAGAAAATTAATCAGTCATATTGGATATGGAAATAGACCTCTAATTTTCTACCTAATTAATTCAATCCTTTGCTTGATCTCACTTACCAATAAACGGATTCGGATTAATATTGCCAAGACTTGGATCAGAATATCCTAAGGGTAGAAGAGGGAAGGTAAATAAAACATTGCTGAATGAGATTTACTGTTGAGGGGGTAGAGGTTAGTTGACATTTCTAGGCTTATGAATTGTTTTAATGAAGGTAGAGTCTAGTTCGCAGTGACTGGTAAATAAATAACTTGACATGTACTGTATTTTACAAAGGGAGAGCTGACTGTGTTTGCTGTGGTGATTTCACATATTTTCACATTTTAACACATGAAACTTGAGCAACAACTAATTTCGAAATTTGCTGATCAGTATAACCAATTATCTTTTTATTCATTATATTATCAATCACCCAATTTCTCATTTGCTACAAAAAGGGTAACAGAAAACTAATACAAAAGTAAAAGATGTGCGAGAAAAGAAACCTCAATTAAGTTGGAAATTAAATAACAAGAAATATTCAATCAGCAATTGTGTTTATGATGGATAGAATTCCATTACATTTCGGAATATTCTATCGAGATTGAAACTGTATTGTAGTCGAGTACAGATTGAATAGAGCAATTTATAAAAGCAAAATAGCAAATTGTATCAATTGCAGATCCGGTAAGGCGCCAATTAGCAATGGTAACACTCATAAATGACTAATAGTTTTTAAATCTGATTTCTTTCTGTTGAACATCTACTGAATATTGTGACTTACCCGGCTGATCTTAGTCATGGCATCAATTTCTTCAAATGTAAAACTATCACGAGTGTTGTACAGAAGGAGTACAGCCGTTTGATACATTGATGCCTAGAATATAAATAAAACAGACTTTTGAACACCAGGAGTACGATACATATGGTCATATGTATGTAAATTGATATAAATGATATTGCCAGACTAGTAAAATCAAAACCATAACCGTTCAATTTCTTCGAGTGGCTCTTTGATGTGAAGTGACCATTGACTAATTTCAGTAGGTCTATTTCTACATATTTAACAACAATCAGACGTTAGATAGCTAAGGCTCAGTTATAATTGGTTAAATTTCAATCCAAAAAATTTAAAGATTCAAGAGGTTAACTAAAATCTGATCAACTATGAGATTGACTAATATTGACAACTACAGAGAGATGACCGTTATGCACAGGTTAGATTCGAAAGAAGTGGAACTTCTTTAGGAATATAAAATGACCATTACAGACAGCTAACTGCTCAGTATGAATAGAGTGACCTTTATCACAAGTTCAATTGTAATCAGTATACTTGGAGACTAGTATAATAATACACAGCGTATGATATGGAAAATAAGTCATTTACTCTGTTGGGGCAAGGTAGTTAGTGACAGAGTAAAAGCAATGATCATCGACATACCTGCAGTGTATATCTATTCTTGAAACAATTTGTAACTAATTCACCCTATAAAACAAAAGATAAAGACAGCAATGTATAAGATATAAGATAAAATCATATTTGATTTGAATGATTATCAAATTATTGACATATAAGCGCTTTAGGTAGAGAAACATAAAATGGCCTCCATTTTGGTCTTTAAATTTTCAAAATATATATGTTACTACTCTCCACTATAAAAACACAACTTTTTTGGATTTCAAGTTTGGAATTCACCATCTAAGCAGAGCTGCCCAATCATATTTCAACAGACTGTCTTGTATATATCATAAGCTTTTATGGATAGTTTGCTTCGCTTGCAGTACTAGTTGGAGTCTTTACCAAACGAGTTAAAAAATCCAATTTGTTATCAACTGTCTATATAATGGAAACATTGGTCGACCTCAGTTAATGTTCAGCAGTAGAAACCCCGTCCCCTGTCCAATTATTACCTTGCTATGTAACTAGCTTACTAGCTACAACAACATGACATTGTGTCACTGTGTATGAAACATTTTACATGAACGAATTAACAACTCACTTTTGATAGGTTGAATAATAAACTAAGTTTGCGGCCATTATGTTGTCTGTCATAAAACATTGTGAACCTTTGATAACTTCGATCAAGCTAGATAAAAGAATAATAAATATAATTAACGATACTGGAAAGCAAAATAAGATGCACTCACAACAGCAACAGGTGAGAATTTGAGAAAGTAAAAAAGAGTCTAAAGTGAAACAGCAGCTTTGAAATTGATTTTTCTGTTAATACGGATGAAGTGATGACAATTTACAAAGGAAGTGGCCTTGTTTTATTGTGATCAGACAAAAGATTTTGCTTCATTTTATGGAAAAAAGTTTGGAATCCGGCCTCATATTTTGAACATTTTGGAACAACGCTGCTGGTTTGACCCTGGGCTTTGATTTAGGACATTCAAACTTGTAATGCGTGAATTAGAGTGTCAGAAATTCAGTCTTAGTTTTATGGCCACATTACAGTTCATGTTAATCCCATTAGAAACAAAAAGTCACGTTCATTGAAACTGAAGAATTCCAAATGCCAAAATGCAAAATGATCCATCCAGGTAATGGAGATGTTAGGTCATAAATTGTGAATTTCTTAAGCTTGCAATTACACTAAAACACCAACAAGGTTTGTTACATCACAATATATTAGCTGTAATAATATGTTACCTCTGGGGGCAGACTGAATGCAGCAGATTGTGGGAATGGCCACAAACCAGAACTTAATACTTGAATTGAAAAATCAACTAAGAGGTAAAAGCATAATACATCAGAATAATGCTAGTGAAGTCTTCGGAGCCAGAGGCTTTAATCCTTTCTAGTTACTTCAAAACTCTGGTCTAAGACATGGATATGAAAAATCTCCAGAGGAAATTTGCTGTTCACTATTTTGATCTCTTCATCATTCATTGAAATTTTCATTCATATGTTTGTAGTAATGAATTCATTTTGTGTCTTGACCAGAACATAGGAATTGAATTTGGGGGCTGCTTTTAATGCAGCATAAAATATACTACATACGCATTGTTGCTTATCACTAACGATTTTACTGCAAACTATTGTACCAAATGGCTGTACAATGAAATAAACATTGAGTATTCTTCTCAATAGCCTTGTTTGCAATTTAAAATGCCTAAAATTGGTTACGTATAATTAGAATTTTGCATTGCTACGTCAATTCTTCCCGGTATAGATATTAATATTAATCCAAAAAATATTTTGTTTGTAGCGTCTGTGTAATTTGTTGAGTTGACTGTAGAGTCTCCTAGCACAAGGAGCGTAAATGTCAATAATACAGTAATTTACAATTACAATCTATGTTTGGTACTGAATAAACAAGATTGGCATACCAGAAAGGTAACAAATATGTTTGTAACGCAAAATCATTTGTCTGTCATTTATGTCACTAGTTAATATGTTAATTGGACACACTAATTGAGTAACACTGTAACACTTTTCTCATACTTTAACTATTATATGTACTGTAACTAGTTGATTTGTAAAATGTATTTTTGTCTTCTATGATTTGTAACAATGTGGATGTAGATTTCAAGTCACTCCTGTGAAAACAAGCCTAACAGGGCTTACCATGCTCTGAATAAAAATTATTATTATTATGATGATGATGATGTAATTATAGTTATATACTCTAACTAATTTATATGCTTGTTTAGAAAAACTAGCTTGATAATAAGTTTGAATCAGTTCAGTACAGTTCAATCAGTTCAACTGCTTATTCCTTGAGTTGATTTACCTTATAAATTGATACCGGTAGCTCCCTCAAATGACTGAGTTATTTACAAGGTTTAAACAAAAAACTGTTTGATAAATCTCTAACTCTCAAATACATAGATTCTATATAATTGAATAATGTCTAGATGCAGTTATTACAATAAACTTACATTCTAATGGTTCTGTTGATGCAAGATGTTTCTTGAATTGATCATTGAGATCACGACTAACGCTCATGTCTTGAAACATTCTTTGTAGCTTACTTGTATATTCAAAGCCACACATTTGCTACAGAAAAAAGAATATGTATCAAAAAGATTAATTTAATATAAACGGTTAAAAACAGTTTAAATAAATACTGCAATCAAACTCTATCTCAATCTTGGTACGACATGTGGTGATATTTTAATGGTTTACCTTGAGCTTTGAGATCATATTTGCTTCTGCATCATCAGATGCTGAATTTTGTTGTACTAAACGTTTAGCTAACATCTTAGCATAGAACTTTTGAAATACATCTTTGTCTTCTACATATTTGAAAACAATCATCTGAAAAACAAAGAAATCACAATTTTCCATTAGGTCCCCAAAACAGATTAGCATAACAATGGGATCAAGATCATCGGAGAATAAACTTTTGGCAGGAAATCTACCCCTAGTAAATGTTTCAATCCTCTTATTTGATTTGATTTGAGTTAAATGTAAATTACATCACAGAAAGTGCATTAAGAAGAATATTTGGAGATTTTAATTTTACCACAGCCACGTGTGTGCCGTGTCTTTTTAGCTTTTTTCACTGGAGTGAGTTGTGAACATCATTTTCAATCATATTCTGTTCCTTGATCCCAGCCACTATTTCTCTAGTGAGCGATTGAGCTTGAAATGCAGATCACTATTCAAATCCTCATTTATCATATTATGGCAGTAATTGCTATCATTATTATCAGCTTTGCCAAAATGAAATGGCTCCTTGATGATCAGTGTTTTATAAGACCCACTTAAGAAGAAATTGCATATGAAATTAGAGCTTACAAGTAACCTATTGTGCACATTTGGGGGATATGGTTTACATAAAACAAACATACTCATTAGCTAATATAGTAATCAAAGAGAAAGAACAAAAGCAAGCAATGAAAGATAATCTTAAGGGTATCAATTCAAAATAATACAAGCATACCACAGAATTCAAAATATCTTCTAGCTCTGCTTCTTCAGGATTCTTTGCACTCTTTTTCAGCAGTGAATCGCAATATCGCGCTAACAACTCTGGTGATTTTGAAGACGAACCAGCTTGTTTTGTAACACAATTGTTATTAATAAATTTTCCACAAGCCTAAACATCACAAAACACAAAAAAATCACTCATGCTGCAATAAAGCACTTTTTACATGAATTTTTGCCATTGAACCAATAAACGGTTAGAATCTATCAAAAAGAAACGTGCTGGTTGGAAACCTCTGTTAGAACGTTTTAAAACATAATCTGTTGGAATTAGTGAGTTGCAAAATTTAGGGCTGGGGAAGAAGATATAAACCATTGACACTGGTAAGTTGTGTTTACAACTGTTTACGCACATACAGAAATGTTTAGCATTACTTCAAGTACGCAATCCAGTAAAACTTGAAAACAATATCTACCTATACTAGTTCAAGCAAATGCAGTATTTGGCATAAGAGAATATGAACATAGCTTATACATTTTCCCATTGTTAGCATGGAAATTACAGCCATTGTTGAGAATTTGCGAATCATTGCAAGCTTACAAAAAGATTTTAATCATATCTCTGTCAACATTGTGAGATTCCTCTTAATCTGAGTAGGATATACTATGACACAAAATAGATCCCCAAGCGATGCATAATTGATTGATATGGGTTTGGTTATGATCACCTAATTAATCAAACCAGAAAACAGTGTTTGGAAGTTGAGGATCTCATTCTAAAATTCACTTCTTCAAAATTCAAAAGCTTCTAAAATGACATTCTGAATCCTGCAGGGTAGTCTACCAGAAGATTTTCTGTAAAGGGGAACTTGGCAAACAGTGGAATCAGCTAAACTACCACAATGAAAATGCTAGCCTGCAAGAAGGCCAAACCGGGTAACAATTATCTGAACTTCCTGTTTCTAAGTGGTATATCTAAAACTTTTCAATTTCCCGTTTTGTTAAAAAGTTTATTACAAATGTTCAAGTATAACAGATATTATTTACCATATCCAAAGCCCCAACAAAACCTGGATCATTATTGAAGGCTGTTGTTACAAGGGTGTGGTATTTTTTATGAACATCCAATACAGTCGAAACATATAGCTTTGGATCCTAAAAGCAACAAAACATAAAAAGCAACTCAGAGCAGTGCTTGCATAACTTTAGACACAACAAGAATGAGCTATGATTCAATCTTGCATTTTGATTGGCTAGTGCTTGTGATCTCGTGACAGCAAAGTGCGAAAATCGAAACAAACTAACAACGTAATTTAAAGATCACATCTAGATGAACAAAACAAACTACTGTAACTGCTTATGGGTTCCATTACAATTTTTGAAAACTTTGAAAACTGAAGAATTACTTATTTTTCCGTCTTCACAACTAGATTGAAGGCACAAATCAAGCTAGGCTACTTTGCTTTTATGAACAACCATGTCAGACCGCATCAGCCTAATAAAAACATCTTAGAAGTAACATACGTTGATTGCTTGCTCTCCACATTTATCCAATGCTTTTGTTCCTTGCGTATGGATATAATTGTTTAGAAGACCCTTCAATGTAGCCAAACCATTGGCAACACGAGAAACTAGACTGTACATTCTACCAAGATCTAAATATTGAACATAAACAAAGTAAATGGCTAGGCACATGCAACAATATTCTTAGTACGATGATATAGCACTTATTGCATTTCAACAGCAAAACGCAAAGCACCAACCAGATATGATGATCAAATTGGCCATTGCAATCAGGTGACTCTTGACATTCAAAAGTATCGGTAAACCTGTATACAAGGACCAGCTACAATAAGGGGAAGACTGACCACTTTCAAGACGTGACCTTTAAACTCAGATTGAATGGGGATATAAATTAACAGTTGAAACAATAGGCAGCGAATACTATTATTATTATTATTATTATTATTATTATTATTATTATTATTATTATCATTATTATCATTATGATCATCATCATCATTATCATTACTATTACTGTTGTTCAATTATTTATTTATTATTACATGATTCATGGAGACTTGCTGATCTGCTAGAATCATTATGTGTGTTCGTAAAACATGAATTTCCCTCACCTTCATCTTTATCATCTCCAAGTAAGTTTTCGAATTCAGTATAGAATGTTTCAAGATGCTTTTCTATCAAAACATGTTCACATTTTTTTGCAAGCTAGAATTGAGACAAAAAGCAGTGAAAAATACAAACAGATTGAAACAGGAATGTTGAAATTGGGACTGTTGAACTCATTGAAAACTTGAAAGACTACAGCAGAAGCCGAACCGCTGTCTCTTACTATCCATGGAAGTGTTTTTACCACTAGACCATCCAGGAAAATCCTTCTCTTTGAAACAATCTCATAATATATCGGTCCGTTGCGCTTTTCCTACAGCCGTTAAATGACACAATCACTGGTCTTATATATTGACCGATCTCTACAAATTGTTTGACATGCTGGCTAAATCCAACCAAGTAAAGCTCATTAAAAACTAGAAAATCTACTTTACCTCGATTTCAGTACTTTCATGTAAGTAAAGCTGTACTCTGTGTTGTTCTTCCTTCAACCTGCTGTCAGCCTACAAGCAACAGGTACAAATATTTCAAAGATTTCTGCTTAAAACACAATTAAAGATAAATATAAAGAATACATTACAATTAAGATTTTTACCTTTTTCATGTATTCTGTTGTTGGATTTTGTGATAGAAATTCCATACTTTCTTTGCCATAATACTCTTCTGTTACTTGCAAGAAAAGACGCTCAAATGATTCTCTATACACTGATAAACTTGATGATGGTAGATTTGAATGCGGATCATCATCGCTGATACCAAGGTGAACTGATTAAATGAAATATAAAGCTGATAAATGAAGTACAGTCAAACCTGTTATAACGGTTACCTCTGTAAAGCGGCCACCTGTCTATAATGGTCACTTTTGAAATGTCTAAAATAGTATTTTCTATGAATCAACCCAGCACATAAGGGTCACCTGCATATAGTGGTCAATTTATCTGCCTCTCATAGCTGGCCATTATATGTAGGTTTCACTGTACGTAGTTTCTTCAGATTCATTGTTAAACCACGGACAGTTAAGCATTTAGCCTGTTTTCAACGGAGTGGGTTCACTTAGAAAGCGATGGTGGCATTGTGTGTTTTTATGACCGGGTCCTCATCTAGACACCAGCATTTTGTGCTCCGACCAGTGATTGAACAAAAGATCCTGCCCATCTTGATCCAACGCCCTAACCACTACACTGCGGCAACACACTATCATATCATATTTTGCGCTAAAACTGTTAAGTACGTTTCAATTAGTCATACTTATATGAAGAATCATCAGAGAACTCATACAATTTCAAAACATGTATAGCTTTTATGATGATTTTGTTTCCATTCCGTTTATACATCAATAGAAGAATGGTAATAAAGAGGAAGGGTGTCAATCAAAGTATGCAAATTCCCAAACAGGATTGATGAGACATAGTTATAGCTGCAAAGTGCAACACAGCACAAAAACAGAATTAACAGCTCATTTTTTTTGTTCAGTAGAGAGATCAAACTTTAAGTCTGTAAGTACAATGTAGCTTTGCTGTTGAGTTAGGCAATAGGAAATCAGATGATCTACTTTTGAAGGTCAACCAAAAATATTAAATGAGTTTTGAGCAAACACACCACCATTGTTCACACAAAGAGATAAAGGTATTTATAGATTAAGATATTATGTTTAAAATTAAGTAATCAGTTGACCAAAACACGCTAAGAACTCATTCATATGTACCAGCAAAATGAATGTAAAATTCTGCAAAGTGAAATTTAAGTAGGTCATTTTAAGCAGGTTACCAGGTTTTTAAGTAATTTAAAGTTGTAACAACTTAATTTTATTGAAAAACCAATCATTCTCTTGGGAAGATAGGTGGCAACAAGTATTGAAATGTTATGTAAAAGAGCTTCATTTTTGTGCAGATGATCAAAAAGCAATAAAGAACTATGTAGGAAACATAATTAGAATGTAGCATTTAAAATTGCAATAGGATGCATTTTGTAGATTCTTTTGTTGAGGAGCACCTTTTTTGCCTCATTGGACTCTACCACTACTTAGGGATCCATTGAGTTGGATGTATCATTATTTCAACTCACCATAACTGTCTATGACCTGTGAAATGAGTCGAGTGTTGACAGTTTCGCCATTGCGCTCTCTTTCTATCAGTTTCAAAACAGCACTAGTAACCTAAGAAATAAATTAATGTAGGTTTGACTCTATACAATAGCACACAATATAATTTACTTCCCAATGAAACATTATCTATGCTGATTAATATACAAGTAATCAAGATGATACAAAGACCATACAAGTGACATTCTTATTTTAAGTAGACACTTCAAGAGCAATTACAGATGAAAGAGAATTACCTTTGAATCTAATACACGAAAAAGAACATCTCTCCATGTGACTACAGCAAGCTGCAAAGATAAACATTCAGAACTAATTACATGTTGGTTGTACAGTGACAACACTGCAGCTATTTTAATTCAACGTATCAATAGCCCGCCAATCGTGAAGAGTCTAAAAGAGTTTGAGAATTTAGCGTCTGCTGTGTAATACGCTCAAATCCTCAGTTGTTGGGGGGAATTAAACGTGTGAATTATAAATCATTCTAACAGCAGGAAATTGAGACACAAAAAATACAAAGGAATTCACAACCTTGAAATGAAAAGTTACAATGGGGATGCTTTGTTTGTGTCTTCCAGCGCCTACAAACTTTGATAAATTGAAAGACAGGCGCATAATCTAATTTCTCAAAAACCAGGAACATTGAGCTTGGAATCAGGGCGTATTACACAGACACCTAAAATTCTTAAAATGGTTTAGTCTACGACGCAGGCCAGAGCAATAAAGGATTCAACGGCATTCCATGATATTGAGTTTGACATCTGGCCCTGGATTCAAACATTTTTGAAACAAGGCTGCTGGTCATTTTAGACTCTTTAAAACCTTTTTCAAAACAATTTCAATGGGGGAAAAACAGTAGAACGCTTGTAGGTGATGTACAAATATAATATTAGAATGAAATCGGTAATGAAGTGAGATATAAAATACAAGACAAGTTACGAATGCCAACACTTTCTTGAAGAATCTGGAGACTTCTATAAATTACAAACTTTTACATTTTAAGTTTTACAAACTTTTGCATTTCAAGTTATAATAAAACAAGGTCAGGCTGAAGACTTGAAGGCAGCACAGAGCACAGGAAGTTCATGTCTTCTACATGCGTGATTTGAAAAGTTGAACAGGCTGCTATGCTTGGATTGCATTAATGATGAGCCTCAATTGCATGTCAGTAAACTTAAATTATGCTTGTTGGGCTTTCTGAAATAATTTGGTGAACTACAATTGTGCTTAAATTGGTAATCTTGAGTTCTCCGTAAAAGTAGGCAAAACGCAAAAATGCACTGCACTGGGATAACAATAACAAACAAAGCATGTTACAGCACTTGATAATGTTGGGGTTCATAGAATATCATTAGGCCTGTTAATTAAATTTTGCACCATACCGAATAAATATCATAGATTTCTTTACGTCCTTCATCACATTCCCTTCGAACCCAATGTCGATTAATATATTCACAGATACCATGCAATACTCTACTTGAAAATTGATATCCTTCCCATTGTTGGGTGTAAAATGTAAGAACAGATTCATCCAGAAGATCTGTACCTTGCTAGAATTTAAATGAAAACAGCCACATGGATCAATTCATCATACCAAGTTACAAAGTGTTGATATGATAACATCAAATAGACAACATACTGATTAGTTGAGCGTACCTTTAATAGATTGAAGAGATAGTTTCGTAAGAATTCTTTTAATCTGTTGTACAGTTCCAATCCAACAAATTGGGCACCTATTGAATAATGAAAAAATAATAATTAGTATAGTAGTAAATAATCATGAAAGAACTATTAGGAATGAACCTTCAATAGCGTTTTCTTACCTCCTGAGCTGCCACCTTTTTTCTTGGGAATTTTTGTCGGCCCTTTGTTCTGGATACTTGTGCAATAATCATAGACATGGCTTAGCAAAGTTAAAGAAATTACTCGAAAGTATCAACATAAGATTGACTTTGATTTTCTACACCTTTGCAATGAGAAGAAACAGCTTTTCTTCCAACGTATAACTCTACTGTAACGCAGCTCTTGAGATTTGGTATGATTCTGTTTTCACGCCACATTCCTTTGCAGCAAGCAAAGTCTAGAGTATCAGCGAAGTTTAGTTACTTCAGCTAGGCTTACAGAAAAGCTTGTAGGGCAAACAGATGTCCATAACACAGAGTTATAAAAATGGTGGTGGAATAACTGCTTACAAAAATTAATAAGTACATGATGCTGCTTCTACAATATTGTAACATAATTTGTGGACAGATTTATTAATCTGTATATGAAAGCTGGAGACTATAAAAATAATCAAGTTCCCATTTACATTTGACAAACTTGCAAAACGAGTCACTTACGAACTATCTCAACTATTGCTTATCTGAGCATTTAGAATCAAGTGATTAAATCTCAGCATTATTCAGGTTTAAATGTGAGAAATTTAATATTGGTAGTTAGATGGCACAAGGATGTAGAATTCAAAGTAATCAAGACAACCTGAATCACATCACATGAATGCATCGCAATCCATCAACATTTGTGATCAAAACCCTCCATTCCCCAATGACAAGAAGGAAAAGATACGTATACATTTTCATGTATAACAATTTACTCATACTCTGAGTAACATAGATTTGTTGAATACCATCACGGAGTTCATCCCAAATTTCATCTAAATTTGTCTTTTTTGGTCCGAATGAATTTTGGTCACCGGAATGACTGCTCATAGTAGACTTCTTCATCAATTTAATGATATATAACTAGCAAGAGATTCCAATTTCATATAAACACTATCAACTAATGAGAGCAATTAGCTTTTCTTGCTGAACACTGCATGAGCTTTCCATGCTTAACGATGGTTTGATGGCTCCATTTCCAATTTATCCGTTGTAATTTGTACAAAAATCCCTAGATGTGTATGCGAAAAGCTTTTATTGGTACTATGGGTGATTTAAATGTTAGAAACTTGATGATGACAGACCAGAACTTGGTCGCTATTAACAATGACAGATGACGTTCATTGTCATGCGAGTTTTCACTGAAGTTGGTGATTATCTGGCTTCTCCGCAATTAAAGACTTTACCAATGATTGTTTAACTTCAATGTTTCATGTGTACAGACCCTGGTATTTGGTTTGGGTCATCAAGTCCAGCACATAAGGAGGATAATGTGTTGAAATGCACTGATAATTTACCCAACCAATGTTGCTGTTTTATTTGCACCAAAAAAAGTAGGAAAATCCGCGTCAAAATCAAGAGGAAAGAGACTGGAAGTAACTCATGTGCGAGGCTAATGAGAAATGTCTTGCCAACGTCTAAACGTTAGTACGCGCGAAAGCGCAACGTTTCCGTTGTGACATCTGAGGACATTTGTAACCAGAATTTGATTTGATATATTTTGTCAAATGTTTGATTTTGAAAGGAAAATATAGGATACTTTTATCATATAGATTTCACTTACGTACAGGCTCAAATTACATATAGTTTTACAAAGCTATGAGAGAACTTATACAACGTACGACTGCTTAAACATTGTTCAAAATACGTCGCAAGTCAAATTGAGCAAATTTGGTTTTAAACTGTTCTAGTGAATTGGCTACTACGATATCTTTTGTTAGTTTATTCCTTCAAAAAACTACGGGGTTACAAAATGTCTACAGAGTTAGTGGAGTTTGGGGAACAGTAAGATAGGAGTGGCCACGCATAGAATACTTGTTTTTGCATCGTATTCACAATTAGTTTCTCCATCGATAGATCAACAAGAACATGGACGATTCAGAAAATGGAACACCTCCAGCCTGTGTGCTCAATGTGTCAGCACTCCATGATATACCTGCTCTAGCGATCCTCAGAGTCATTGAGCTGCACATGAGATAGCTAGAGGCTATGCTACCTATATGGACTAACCCACCCCATGAATATTTGAACAACCCGGAGAACAACCCGTAAGCAGATGCGTGGGAGTTCCCCACATATACAGAAGGAACTTGAATACCTGGATCGGCTTGGAAGCTCAAATTATTGGATACCATGGCATTGCATATAGGTACTCTTGGTGCACTCAGCACGACTTAAACGAAGTTCAAATAATATTGTCAATCTGTTTCAACGATACCTATACGCCGATTTATACCCGGATTTATACGCACAATGAAATATGTTTTTCTACCTTATAACAAGAGAAGTAACAACATTGCAGAACAATTTAGTACTTGGATGATCATGATATGCAATCGAATTTTATTCTTTTAATTAATTCGAAAGTCTTATCAAGCACCGGTCCACTTATATCAGAATATCAGAGGCGTTGTTGTTTACTCTATTTTATCAAGCAATTTGCAAACAAACCATACTTATCTTTTGTGAAAATGAAAACAGAGGTGTTTCTAACCGTCCCCTTCTGCTGATGCTGCAGCAATGCTCATGTCAAAGTTCTTAAATACAGTAGTAGTAGAGCCACTGCTACATCTTATCGATGTCGATTCTATAGGCTTCTATGTTTTCATAACTAAAGTTGATTTCAGAATCATATCTAAAAACTAATCGACATCATCATCACTGTTCAAAACTTGTGCTTTTGATTATGCGTGTAGCTCTTCCATATTTTTCAGAAAATATATTGACAGCCTATTACCATTTGAAAAATAGATTTCTAGATGTTTTCTAGGCTATCTTTGCAAAAAATAATGTTCTACTGATTTCAACTATATCATCAAATGGCTTCAGTCTTTCTTGTATTTCCATGAGTTATCATTCAAACTTTGGGCAATGATGGACTAATGAGAGATTAGAAAGTTGCTATTATATTCTGTTTATAAAATTTTAGAGATATCTGTGAAAATACGCGATTTTTTTTATTGTGCTGTTTCGTATGTGACCAAGATGAAAAATCATTCAAAATTCTCTTGCTAACAAGCTATACATGGTTATTTGTGAAGGCCAATTTATAATGCTTTTTCGAGGAAGGAAAGTGTATATTTTCTGCCCATTATAAGGTCAGTTATGCAAACTAGAAAAAATACAATTATTTTAAAGCCATTCTAGCAATGGTGAAAATAATATCAAGGTGCATTTTGAAGGAATGAAATTTGCTATGCTTTACTTGTCTCTTGTAAGCAGTATATACTTAAAATACTTGTTTTATTATATAAAAGGATGGGATTTTTCTTGCTCTCGTAGGGTTAGAAATAGCTGAGTACTAGGGATCAACTAAAATCATAAAAATGATCCTGGAGCTTTGAAAGTACTTGCGAACAAACAATACAATAATCATCAATGACGACGACAAGACTTTCAAACGAAAAGCAACGCGAAATGTTCTCTAAAACGTTTATTACTAATCAAATTCTTCAATCTCAATCTCTAAAACACAAATTCAGCAAGCGGAGGTTAAATAGATTGAATTTGTTTCTGAAATAATATATACAGCATTATTTCTTTACTTTTTTCCCAATAACGCTCTTCCACCGTTGATAACTCCACTTTTGCAGAGTCGTCTGGACCAACAAGATCTGACTCGAAATCTCCATCTACCCCATCGACGGCGGCGTCTGTGACGACGACGTCTACGTCTGCGACCCCAAGGCTTTGGGTCTTGATTTTCTTCATCAACTGAATCATCAGAGGAATCTTCAAGATCTAAAATTGTTGTTAAATATTCTGCTTTTAGTTCAGTTTTATAAGCTGACTTGCTGTTAAATTTGCTTTAACTGGGAGGGAATTTCATAATTTGAATTGATAGAATATTTAGAAGGATTACGAGTTAACAAAGCGAGACCATCGGGATTGTTTTGACACTAGAAAATAATATTTTACAAACTGCATCTATAAAGAGCGTTGGTGTTGCTTGGACATGTGGTTACAAAATTTTTCCTTTTTGTGTGTTGCAACAGTTATGTTATGGTAAAAGTAATGAGATTGAATCCGAATATAAGAATTATTTGGCTTCCTCTTTGAAAATAACAGGCCGTTCAAAACTATGCCTACACAAAAGTTAAGTTTACCTGTTATATCATCATTGACTGCCTCTTCTGTAGCTGTAAGCATTAAAAGATATAATTTTCAAGGAATTTTATCTTTTTCATTAGCATTCGTTAATGGGTTATTTCTGTAAAGTGCGTATACATCTGATGGATGAGGGGAGGCGAGCTACTTGATGTGTATGCAGCTACGTACACGAGGGAAATCATTTATAAACGTACGTAATCGCATCAATTGCAGTTTTCATAGGTTACTCAACTTCTGAATACAGTTGAAATTGTGATTATTAAGTTTGAAAATACCACCCATCTCGAATAATCGGTCACGAAGTTTTGATCATCGAAATAAAAACGATAAATTGTAATAGAAAATAGTGTATACAGTTCTTAAAATGAGTTAAAACCTACCTTCATCTTTTATTTCCATTTCTTCTTCTTTTCCTAAAGTAAAGCGATTTAATAAATTCAAATGCTTCATAGTGTTAAAACAGTTTCATGAGTTCGATGTCTATGTATCGGTTGCAAATGAGCACTCATCCAATTCCATTTCAAACACAGACATAATTAAAACAAATGTATTCATTATACTTTAATATCTATGACATAGATATTTATTTCAAAACTTACCATTAACCAATCCATCCAGGAAACAAAGACCAAACAAACAAAGGAGCAATAATCTTAGCTTCATGACTCTTGCAAATCTGTATAGTAACGAAAAATAGCCCAATGTAGTTCTGTATGAACGTAATTTTAGCTGTTTGAGAGCAATCAAAATTCATAGTAATTAAAATGGAAAATAAGTTTTAAATCGTTATACAAGAACATATGCTATGAAAAAATATATGCCATTCTTTGCATTTATATAGTGAATTATAGCTTTCCTCTGTACATTCTTTCTATAAGGGACTAAAATATTTTATTATATATACTGATTTGAATTGAATTATATAAGTCCATGTCAATTGGCACAAGTCCATGTGTCAGAGTGAGAAGTGTTCATTGAAGATTATAGAGCGATGTTGGAAAATCCACATTGAGTAGAACATAGCAAACGAGAGGTACGTTTGAGAATTGTAGGAACCTATTCAATTTTTCTAATACAGTGATCTACTAAAAATATATGCTGTATATTATCAAGATAAAAACCGAACGAAATGCAAAAAAATCTAACAAAAAAGGATTATAAAATTTAAAATTATTGCTTACGTGTTCTAAGTTTTTACATCCACTGCTATACCTCTGTTGCTCAGATAGTGATGACTGATGGAACAGGACGACGCACTGTCTTTTATTCCATTCGAATCAATTGTTATTGGTTTCCAATGGAAATATATATACTTCCTAGTAAAATTGGGTAAATAATTATCGGTTCACAGCTTTATGATTCTCTTTTATAACTATAATCGATAAAATATCATGGCAAATCAGTTCCGTGTACAAAATCTCATGGAAACTGTTTTCTGGTACAAGGAACAAATCTATACATGGGAATATACGAAATTCAGAGAAACTTTATCAGAGAAAACTTGAATAATGTATGGGGCAGTCAGGATTCCAATCTTACTATACCAAACATTGATTTTACTAAGGATTTCAAATAGCTATTTTTCATTACATAATGTGATTTTAAACGTTGAGAAAAAGCCACCATTATTGAACAACTATATGAGTTTAATTTAATTTAATCACTGTAGTCTCATTTATCATGCAGCCTTTAACCTTATATGGTTTATTATTTTACCACGATTCGCAAGTGCATAATGAAAGTATTAGTTAATATGTATGTAGACATTTCAACAATTAATTGGAATATCCTGGTTTTATAGAAATATGAATTATGATTGAGTGTCACGTGGGTTAGACATACACATATTATTGAATATTAGTATCCTATACCTGTTGAGTTCATTAAGCGTAGAAGGAGCGCTCCCTCACAAACAGTACGAATTTTAAACGCAAAGGATTACGTGAAAAACTTTCAAACAATATCAACACATGGACACCAAAAAAGATAAAATATATTCAATTTATTGCAGGTACATAAACGATCTCATAGCTTTATTGTAAATTTACATTAAGATGGGAGTATCGATTAAGAATGAAGATTTTATATATGGTTGCTTTTTTTTCAATTCATTTTAGAGTTACAGTTGGAAATCCTATACGACACTAGAAGGCATTAATGTTGATCTCAATTAGAGGATAGAAAAATAAATGAACCAGCTAATTAAAATATTGAGCAATCGAAACAAGGAAGTGTGTTTTGTAATCTCTATTTTCCATGATGTTATCTTAACATGTGATTTAATATTTATCAAGATGGAAGCAATAAGTTCGATAAGTAATCTTTCTGCTATGCTGTAGGTCCAAAATAATTCATTTGGTGATACTATCTATAGCGTATGTGAATATGCTGTGCTACATGTGTTGACGAATTTATTACGCCTAGCAACAACTGACTTGAATCCAAGCAGCAATTATTTTTTAATGTAATGTATTGTGGTATATATTTCAGTTTAACAACATAGGGTGCGTATTACAAGATGAAATCAGTAGTTAGCAAGATCATTGCATGCTAAATTAAGTTGGTAAATATTATGTAAAAGAATTAAGCTATTTGATGTACAAGAATTGGTCGAGCCATTCACCGTCTATCGCTCTTCTGAATGTGCTGATTTTCTTTGAAGCTTTGGTATCAGTTCTTAAAAAGTTAAAGGGTTTGATAGCTCTTACTACAAATGAGTTGCGATGCCTTTCATAATTGCATAGAGGGACCTCAATTCTGCCATGAGAAGTATATTTTAAAATTAAGTTACAATCCAGATCTACATAGCCATTAATAATTTTAAAATAATAAATAAGATCTGCATGTAGTCGACGAAGCTCTAATGTTTCTCATTATTCACAACGTATATGGTCAAAATCTGCAAGTTTCAACTTAATGAAATAATTATGATAGGTTTGTATCGAGCCAAGGCAAAGCTTTTGCATTTTTTCCTTCTATATGAAATCGAGAAAACATTTTCGAATTCTCTTATCCGATGACCAATCAAATGACCATTTTATTTCCTCTTTCAATTCAGGAATTGATCAAAATAAAGCGAAACAGATTTCAATGATACATACATGGATAATTTGAAGGAAAATTTCTGTTACCAAGGATTTGCATTGTTGATTATCTTTTATTGAGGAATCACTACAATGACATCTTATAGCATTTCAAGTAAGTTATTTGTTTTCTTTCTTTATCTTTTTATCTTTTATCTCAAGTTGTGTGTAAGATGAATCTTATTGTATTCACGTTTTTACGGTTATATATAGATGTAGCTTCTATCATTGTCAAGTAATAATGCTTTAACATCTCTCATTCCTTACCACATAGTACGGCAAAATATAGCGCAAATTCTGCATACAACGTACATTGTACACTGCAACACTTGGTAACGTACAGATAGGTTTCAGCTAGCGGAGCACCATGAAAATTTTATCGCAATGATCTATGTGAAGTTGTTGCAATCATATTGTATGAAATCAAGTAACAATGTTGATTTTCTGATAGGATTTCATTGGAGATGACCATTTTGCTACCTCTTTCAATCCTATTTTTAATTTCCCTCACGTGTATTGTGCATGTCTGTTTACAGCGTTCTTCCACACCATTACTTCTATCGGATGTTTAAGAGAGTATTTTTGTGATATTTTACTTAGTTGTATTTTACGACTTCTATTGGGCCAAATTAAACATTTTATGGTCAAATTCTTTTTCATGTTTACCACTCTCTCTCTTTTGTAACAGATACAGATGGCAACAGAGTAATGTTTTACATGGAACGTATCGGGGCACCACAAGAGGAATCCATTATAAGTTGAATTCCTCTCCAATACCCAGCGTGGCGCATGGAAGCGTGCATCGATTTTCTCCAACCGAGCAATATAAAAAATAAACTAGAAAAGAAAAGAAAAAAAATACCAATTTTTTTGGGGGCCATGCTTAGGATGAGGCTAAGTTATAGAATTTGTTTTCTGTTACATCTAAGTAACAGTTTTTTCCATATACTATCACAAGTGAGCTGATCTCGACAGTGACAGTGAAGTTTGAAAACTATTCTTATTTCATTAAAAAGGAGCTGCTTGCTTCCTATTTCGAGATATTTCCTTATCAGAAAAAAATGTTTCACCGACTTCAAATATTTTGAGTTGGATCAACTCTGTCTTATTATAATAAATGAGAGAAACTTCAAACTTGTTAAAATGTTACCCACCAATGGAAGTATGTTTCAGATTTTGCAAGTAATAATACGAGAAGAATACGTGACGGATACGGAAGTTGTTACCGTGTAAAGAACGCTCGAATCTGTACATTCTATCTGAGAACTTTCGAATGAAAACAAACGAAACAAAGAAATATTATTGCTTATATTTTTTTGTTTTAATTTTTAGAGCACATTACTTCAAGATGGCTAGTCCTGGGTGCATAATCAATCGCCTATCGATTAACGAGAATAGTAATGTTGAAAACGATAGATGGCGCCGACTTCGAGTTGTGAAAACTATAGCAAAACTTGACCTTGGCAACAAATCATTTTCATCTAAAGGGTTCTTGAATCGTAAAAGAAATCGCGTTCACATAAAAAGAGCAACTGAAGATGAAAATGTAATCTGTGACAAACCGACTGCTGAGAATGAAATGGTACCAGAAGCTTATTTATTCTTTTAGTATTTGAGGGTCAAAATTTGGAAATCAATTTAAAATAGCTAAGATTTTTATTATTTTGCAGACGTCATTTGAAAAATTTAGACATATTTCTGCTAGGGTAAGTGAATTGAAAATGCATGGTTGGTTTTCCGAGTATGTTGAGCCGTATTTTTGTTAAATACATACGAATCTATAGAGAGTTAATGAAACAGGTGCTATTTATCATCAAGGTCAGACTATTCATTCGCGTCTTCACCAATATGAGACGTTATGCTGCAGAGAAAGGAGGCCACAGTCAAGTCTGTACAGATACAACGATGCAATTACAAGACGCTGTTGTCAACAGTGATAATCAGCAGGATCTCCTATTCAATCCTGACTACTTTAAATGCCAGCACAAGGTATATACTCTGTCAAAACGTACAAAAAAGCTAGGATACCTTTATAATCTTCTCACTTACTCTCTATTTTATATTTAGTTAATGTGCTATTTAACATTGACTGAGTTGCTCTCCGTTCGGTTCCGCTTTTGATAAATTTTGAAACAAATCCCCTTCAAATACGACGCATATGATGTGTTTTCTCCTTGTTAATAGTACCTGATTTCTGATATTTGTTCTCTCTAGTTCCTTATGCCTTTCTGGGCAAAAGAGATTGCATTGAAAAGACCTAACGATAAAACAGAAAGTGAGATAAGAAGATTGGCAAGCCTTTTGAGGCAGCTACATTGCTTTAGAAAATATACGAGAAAAATGCAATGCCTACTAGCTAAAGTTGCGAGATATGAAAGGTGAATGATGTATTTGGGCAATGAATGGTGCAAATTTTCTTTGATTAAGCTGGGAAATAATTATACTCGGATGAGGGTTCAAATTGATAAAAAAAATACTTCTAGGCTATTTTGATACTTGTTTTTTTTACCAAAAAGTCTCTTTAAAAACCTTTTTATTAAAAAAGATAATGGCAGAAGATTGCTCAACGTTACAAACATTTTTATTAATGTCATCATCAAAATTACGAGGTCTGAAACGTTGAACAATCATGTGTCTCTTTTTAGCTATTTGGTCAATGTTGCTTAATGGAAATTTCAGACGATGAAATAAAAAAAACAATAAACAGTCTCTCGATTTCTCATCCTATATAAATTGCATATAATATCAAATCAATCTATTTGGAAACATGTTAATTTAATCAATCTTTATGTAGAATGTTCATGTGTCCCGTTAAATCAAAACAGAATGATTGATAACGAGATATTAATCAATAGTTGAAATTCTTGAATGTCCACTTGCTATACATTCTTCTTATTATTTAATAAAATTGTTTTAAAGCCCAAGTTAGTATGACATTGCTATGAGGTATATGTCTCATCCCAGTTGCTGATCAATCACAACATAATGGCACAGGGTGATGAAGTATTCAGCTCCCGTTAACAAAATACATCATTCTTTATAAATTCTATAACAGATTTTCGGATTTCTGCATCAAACACTTATTCAAATGTGTTCAATAATATTTTACCTATGATTAAGTGAATTATATCATGTATGTGTTATTAGCTTTATACTATATAATTTACATTCATACCGATACTTCAATACCAATTATATTTATGTCTGTTTGTATATTACCCTCTCAGTTTTGGCCGTCGTCGTGTTGTCATCAGAAAAGGACACATAGGTATGGCATTCTATCTCATTTTCTCTGGCTCTGTAGCTGTTGTTGTTGATGGTAATGAGGACAAGGCATTCAATAAAGATGACCAGCCACAGAATACATTGGAACGAGGGGCTGCATTCGGTGTAAGTACGTGGACATTGTTGTATCAGACTTCAGCCCTTTGTTTAATAATTGAACAGTTCCAGTAGATCGTGAAAATGTATTGCACTTTCCAAGTTAAATTAATCTTTATGTCATTGCGGTTAGGAATTGGCACTAGTTCGGCGGATGCGTCGATCAGCAACCATTGTTTGCCTAGAAAAAACTGAGTTTTTAGTCATTGGCAAGGATGAATTCTTTGAAGCTGGTATACATAATTGTGTCGCAGATGAGATGACGTATCGATTCAAGTTTTTAAGGTGAGACAATTAATAAAAACGATGAATTATTGAATTGTTCCTCATTACATCATTTGATCTGCTAAGAAGCACTAGTGCATTTTAGAATTTAGAAATGTGGAGAACGTTGTTTTGCTTCCAGACAGCTACCCCTATTTGAAACATGGAAAGAAGAAGATTTGAAGATCGTTTCACAAGAGGCTCGCATTCAAGAGTTTTTATGCGATAAAGTTGTTTTACGTGATTCAACTGCCTCGCAATACATATTCTTTGTTAGCAAGGTGCGTTATATTTACGTCTATCTTAACTATACTATTCTACTCAGTGTAATTTTTCCAGATCTAGCTTTTCATTCCTTAATTTTTGTTTCGTACCGATAACTGGATATAAGTTTTGAGTACGTATTAATAAGCACAGATTTTAAGAAATGTTTTAGTCTGGTGCGGTTGCCATTTGGATCATTTTGTTTTAATGTATGATCTTTGAGTGTATAGAATTTCAAAAACTCAGCGATTTTTGCTAAATTCACAGTGAAATTTCACGGCTATTTGAATGGAATACTTTAATTTTACATTTCCAGTTAATACAAACAGCGGGACAGCATCACTGATTACTCACAAATTTTCCCATGAAAATGATGTATGCAAGATAAATGGAAAATTGGAAGCAACTTTGATAAACCAAAATTTACATTCCATAATTAACAATACTTATCATCAGATTTTCACTTATTTTCTGCATTTATACCATACTGCCACCACTAAGGTGACTTTCAAGCAAATATTCTCTAGTTTGCATTCCCCTTTATGCCCATAATATGTCCTTTATATGATCCATATGCATTCTTATTTTCATTTTTAGGGTCAATGTGATGTCATACGCCTTCTGGATCTCACTGCCTTCCGATATCATCAACCAGGAAGTCGCGAGCGACTCTTCTCTTCAACGAGTATAGCTACAAACGTTTCCACAGATATTGAAAATATTTCGATAGCTTCATCAAAAGATCAAGTTAAAGTGCCAATAGAGGAGAGTGATAGCGCTCTCAAGCTTGCTTTCTCAGACACAAATTTGACTACCAAAAGGAACCCGAGAGTTAGTTTTGGTAATGGGCCGACTATAAATCCTGGAAGGTTGAGCTTGTCACCAAACTTTGGTACAAAACTTAAAGAACCATTTAACAAAAATCAACGGCGTCATTCCAGCGCACCGATCCAGTCAAAACTCTCACGTAGTAAACGCTCAACTTCAGTTTCACTCAATCGCGGCAGCCTGATTGGACGGCTACCTTCCTTAGCGGAGCAGAGATTGAATGATGCTTCCTGCGGTCAAATTGGATTGGGTGTATTTTTGAAAGTTGACACACTCACGCAAGGACAAGCATCTGTGAGTAATCTGACATAAAAAGTAATTAGAAGCATAAGATTCTACATGATCACAAATCAATGTTTCGAGCACCAAAACATGCTGGCGAGAAGCTTTCAAATAAGTTATCTCAATGCTAGGCATATCTGTAACTTCATTGATCTCGTGGATGCAGTGAATTTAGCCTTACGAGACTCAATTCGATCAGTTTCAAACTTCACCGTTGAGATAGAAATCAGGTATTTTTTATAGGCATATTTTGGGATCTGCTCGTAACAGAATATGGAAAAATGGCCATTTTTTAAAACGAAACTTGAAAAGAGGATAATGAATCGGGAATTTATGGATAAGCTTTCATGGTCTGTTTACAATGAATTGTTTAAAATCATTCTATAAAGTTTTGATGTTATATTACAAAGGGACTTTCGTCTGTTCTCGAAGAGGAGGAGAAAGGTTCCGAACTTCGACGTAGATTCACACTTCTGAGTGCTGGTTGTGAATTAATCGCTATTGCTAAGGACGTTTTTAAAGAGAAAGCAGACGAAACAACACTTGCTAAAGTACGAACACAAGTCAATTGGTACCCATGCGATTCAGATTTACATCAAACATTTCGAAAACAAAATGGTTGGCGTACATACAGGGAACAGCTAGTAGATCACATGTCTAATTACAAAAATAGTATCAATAAAGCATTGAGTGACAGATGTTGTGCTCTACCAAAAATACCTCGACCAGATCCTAGTAATTGTATTGCATCAAGACCAGTCTCACCAGCTGAAGAATGGCAAAGATTAGCTGATTCCGGATACATTGCAAATGATCAACGTAAGTATAACATGAGAGATTAAAGGGACGAAACTGACTGGCATGCTTCATTTGGAAATTTTAAAATGAAAGCACGCAACGTTATGTGCAACAACGTCATTTACTTTCAATGGGCTGATGAACTAAGCCTTACTTGCAATGTCTGAAATAGATTTTATTCAGTTTGAAATTTTAAATAATTAAACAACATAAGGAGATTATGCAATGCACATTCAACAAATAATGACAAAGCGTTTGCATTTCTAATTAAGGCAATGAGTGCACGATAGCCGCTTGGCTACACAATATATGTGCACAAGTTGTAGGCCGCTCTTTGAACTGAAAACAAGGGATCAATGAACAAGAGCTTAATCTATTCTCCACAGACAGTGCATAAAAATGCGAGGGACTGTTGGACAATCGTATTTTAAATCAGAATACCTATTCCAGAAGCAAGTAACGTTGATAATGCAATATTAAAAGCCACAATGTTTGCTGTTTTCTCTTCCTAACAGGCTAAACAGCGTAGCCTCGGTTATTGCAATAAACAAACTGATTCGAGTTGATGAGGGAAATAGCTAACTCCTTTCTTGGATAGTGAAGAAAGTGTTTTAGCACTGTGTTATTTTTGATTTTAGTCAAGATACACATGTATACCAATTGCATCTAAAACTCTTTGGCCAATAAACGACTCGTACTAAAAAGGGCGTGTTTTAATAGCCCTTCACAATACTAGTGATAATGCCAATGCAAAAATAGGAAATGGAGATTTTCAAAACAGTGCATGGCATTCAATTTCACTTCTTCAATGGGCAATATGAAATCACATGATTGATTTTAAGCTCGTCCGTGTAATGTTCTCAACCAGTTTTTAAAATATGCAAAATATAATAGCTGCGGTATCAGAAAATTATCCCTTTCAGGAATCTACTCTGCTTTGAAATGCCGATGGTTCAGCTTCTTTACATTTTGAGCTAGACTTTCCAAAATGGCCATAGATTGCCTGGTATGCAGAGCAAAAACATTTCATTGATGATTTAGAAAGTTTTCCAATTTATCATTCAATAGAGAGTGCAATCACAATTCAAAGCTTGAAAGATTCAAGTTCTTTGCGAAGCTACAGCAGCTGCAGTGAGTCTCAACATCCATTCGTTCAGGGCAATCTGATGAGCGCAACTGGTAGTGGTCGCACATTGGTCCTAACACACGGTGGAGCAAGAGTGAACAGATTAAAGAGCAGAATAAAGACAACAGAAGTTGCTCGGTGAACTTCAAAAGAAAAGTCCGATTAGGATTCGAATATGAGCTTATGCGAATTGATATGTTTCACACTTGAGAGGATTTCAAGCATTCTTCACGCAAATTGTCAAGATAATTGAATATACGTTCTATGATTTGATCCAGATTGTAAATATATACATAAATTCTTGAAACATAAATCAAGAGAATATTTATGAACAATACTACTAAAAAAGAATGCAAAAGTATTCAACATCACAGACTATAAGATGACAAGTATGACTAAGTATGACTAATGTATAATTCGCTAGTCCAATGATGGCTTGTGGTTTCGTGATAAACAGCAAATGCCGTAGGGTGTGTATGTGGCAGTTAAACAGCTACCTGAAAAATTCTTATTTGTGCCATCAATTGGTAGTAATGGATATCTTATGTAATTTGTTATAATTTGACATAAATTTGATGCTCCTTATTTATCATTGGTAATTGATTGTCAATTATTATATGTGATCCATGTGGACGATTATCATCAAATTTTTGTAACTCAAAGAGGATGTGTCTCACATATTTGCAGCTTAGGAATTGAGCGGGAGATATTGCTAGTTTTCTAGGTTATACAGAATAGAATAGAACCAGTAACATTCCCTGGTATAGCTGGCAAATGGAAATCCCACTGGATGCATTACATACACATTCTCTCGCCATGTCATTTTCATTACTCAATATTGCGAAGTGCCTAATACTGAAACCAAGGTTTGCCATTACATCCGCCAGTGGACAGACTTTTGTGGCACATGACGAATTTGTTACCATGACTCGAGAAACTTCTGACAGTCACTACTTTTGTCAGCAATTTGAATAAAAATTGATGATGCGCGACATTATTATTCGAGAGCAATGCAAAGTATTTGTGAAATCCCTTTTGAATTTGTGAACAGTGTTTGCTTTCTTACAGTTTTAACGGCTGCAGATATAGGTTTGCAAGTCATATTATTAACCCTCAATAGCCACACCCACTTATTTTATGTTTTGATCTTTCAACCAAACATGGAACTTTGCCGATAATAGTTGACTTTCCAATTTGAAAGGAATGAAAAAAGATTATTCAATTGTATCAGTGATACGTGATCTGAATACACCCAAACTCACTCGTCCTACAATAATCTAGCAGGAAAGCTGGGAAGTATCTTCACAGCAAAAATTGAATTTGAGCATATCCTCAAATATCCCCGGGGGGAGGAGTTGCTATCCTGCTACACAAAGATATTACTTTTAGAATGGTTACTGTTCCTGAAATGTTTGATTTATTGAAATGAAATGAAATCTGTTGATATTGATATTCATGGATTTGGTTTTCGTTTCATTGCAGTTTACAATTCTCCGACTTCCGCTTTGTCTGTTGATTCTGTAAATACGTTATGCTCTTTTATTGACTTTTGTAGCTCTACTACGAATTTACCCTTAGTCTCAACAGGTGATTTCAACTTCCCACGTATTGACTGGTCCATTCCAGAAGCTGTTGGCTCACACTCGACCTCAATATTTCTGGATGGTGTTGAAAGAAACGGCCTTGAATAGTTTGTTCAGTCACCGACAAGAAATGATCAAATTCTTGACCTAGTTTTATGCACGGAAGCATCCATAATTTTCGGCACTACTGTTGAAGAACCTCTGACTTCTCGTTGTGATCATAGAATCGTTAATTTCATTTTAATAATTTTAGAGAGCGTAGGCGGTATGCCAAATTGTTCAAATAACATTCGCAGAAATTTTTATAAAGCCGATTATCTATCAATCAATAGTATCTAAACAAAGTTAAATGGTTGAAAATGCTACAAGGAAGTAATGATAACGTTGAAAGTTTTTGGACCTTTATTTGTGAAGTCATTGATACCTGCATCAAGGACCATGTACCTGTCTATAAAAAAATACAAAGTCGAAAATGCAAATATCCAAAGAACATTCGATTATTAGCAGCTAAAAAAAAAAAGCTTACAAATTGTCAAAATTATCATAAGCAAACAAATCTTATTATCAGCAATTATGCAAAAAGTATGAAACCGTTGTAAAGCAATTTCACATAGACAAAGAAAATAGAATTATTAAAGATCCTTCTCTGAATAAGTTTTATTCATTTGCAAATAGCAAGCTGCAATCTAAGCCATCTATTCCTGCTATTATCAAAGATGATTTATCTGTCAAAACCGATGACAAAGAAAAAGCTTAAATTATAAATGACTATTTTTCCACTGTATTTAAACAAGACAATAATATTTTTCCAAACTTTACATCAGCTGTACCTGATTCAGTATCATTGAGTACAATTGAATTTTGGTATGAAACAGTTCTCTCTGTACTGTCAAGCTTGCCAAATAAAACATCGCGATCACCTGATACCTACCCAGCTTTTATTTTTCAAGTTCACTTCCAATGAACTTGCTATTCCTTTGTCATTTCTGTTTGAATTATCGATGAGAACAGGTAAGTGCAGCTATTTGGAAACAAGCGTTAATTCGTCCTATTTACAAGAAAAGTGATTCACCTCACAGGCAAAATTACCGACCAATATCACTAACGTCCTTATGCTGTAAAGTCGTGGAGAGAATTGTAGTTGTTCAAATGCTATCATTTTTACTAGAAAATAATCTAATATCGAATCATCAGTATGGATTTTTGAAAAAACGTTCAACATGTGGGCAGTTATTGTCTGCATTAAATGAATTGTTTAACGACATTAATAACAAAGCTAGTATTGAAGCTATTTATATTGATTTTGCCAAAGCTTTTGATACGGTTACTCATTCAAAGCTTCTGACTAAACTCAAATCTTACGG
>JANVCG010104322.1:0-14567 GCA_025505365.1 Haliclystus inabai
GAATGATACCTGTTTCAAAATTTTATCACAATTTGCGGTAACTCGCCCTTTTTTGCACCGTAGCTCCTGTACTATCTGCAAGAAGTGATGGTTGATTCTACTTAAAAATAAACTGGCAGAGTCTACGTCATGCAGGCTATATTCCTATTTATGATTCTGAGAAATAAACGAACTAGCAGCTTTAGAAAAATTCGCAGAGGATGGCTGATTGAGAGAGGTCCAGAAGGGTGAACGGCGGTGCATCGCAGTGCTGTGACTGGGCAGTATTTCCAACGAAATGAGATACTTGATGAGTCTTGACTAGAACAAGATTATTTCACGTTCGGACTTCCTAGAATTCAAGTTTCGCGGGAAATTACGAAAAAGAGCCTGGAGAGAACTGTATATCTGACTATCCATGAACATTGTTGTCGTTTGTATACGCATCACGTGAGTTTGATTATCTAACTGAGATTTCTCAAAATCAATAGACAGGTAACCAGCCAAACCACCAAAGTTAATCCATTATTATTGTCAGCGATCACGTGAAAAGATAATTTTTCTTCATACTTCAAAACAGCTGACCATTAAAACCCGAAACCTCAGAAGAGCTCACATCAATAAGATAGGCACATACGCAGCTGGAATTTGTAGTTTAACACGTGCTTCAAAATAAGATGGAGGAATTCACGTTGGGTGATGTGTATGAATTAGCTGCAAGTATAGGGCAAGAAATGGAAGAAATTATTAAATGTTATGGCCAAGAGTCAGTTGAAGAATTGATGCCAAGTGTTGTCAAAGTTCTTGAACAATTGGAGTTACTAACAGAACGTCGCAAACGTGATATTACGACAATCGAGGAATTGAAAATCGAGAAGGAAAAACTTATGATCGAAACAAGAAGGGAGCAAGCAAAGAAGAGACAGCTACAGGAGGTTAAAACTAATACACCTAAGCTACGGTTGAATAAGCTTAACTCAAAATTAGCTTTCTTTAGACGCTAACAATGTGTTTCTCTGTTTGCTATTTACCCCAATTTCGTAGCCACTGAAGAGTTGAAATCACGCAGACTTTGTTCGCCATCCAAGGGGTCACCACTAGAACACTTTTTGGCAGTGCTAAACTTTGAACTCAAATACTGCACATAAATTTGCGGTTCTAGGTGACTGCTGTTATTTTGTGAATCTGCCAACACGTGTTTTTCTACCGCACCGTTACCCGTCAGGGTACATGCAACAGGGAAGTGTTACTTGGGGCTTTTCATGAGATTGACAAACAGGCGTACATAAACACGGATTGAACTTTTATGTTTGGGCCAATGCATTAAAGACAAACAATTCCAATCAAAAAACATTTCTTGGACACCATACTTTTCAAATCCAATTATTAAATCAAAATGTAACTAGAATGACATAGGTCAGTGCCTTGTAGATAGAAAGTACTCCGGATGGGCTATTATAAAATGGAAAACATTATTGATGATTATTTTTTTCAGAAAGTAGATTACTTGGAAAGTCTGGTCACAGATGATGTCAAAATCTTTGAAGAGCGTTTGTCGGATTTAAGGGAACAAAATGATTCGTTACGTGAAGAGATGGACAGCCGAGAAGAGGAGGTTCTGACTGAAACAGCCAAAGGTGAATATTTCATCCTAAGTAAATGTGCGATCAGGCTCACAGTCACCTATTTGACTGAAATGGTTTATTTCATCCAATGGCATACAAGCAAGTTGGTTTGCTGTATGAAATTGTGTAGTCCACTTTTTCATAAATATGCTTTTTAAAAATGTGCGAGGGCTGCTGCCTTTCTTGTCACCTGATACGCCTTTTAATATCCATAAATCTTTGGAGTTACTCCCTATTCTCGAAAAAGCTTGCAAATATTAACAAATTACTCACTATATTTTCAAACCTTTGTATCTTGTAAAATTGCACTTCATCTCTTAATGATTTACACACATTCTTATTTCTTTATTCAAACTTTATTCAATTGTGTAGAAATCATAGACTTACAGTTGCAATGTATATCTCAGCTGTAAGGCTATAACAAATTTGGATAGAACTAATTTCTTCAACTGTAACATTTTGTTACTTTACCAAAATTTGGGACGTGGAAACTCATTATTTGAGCTGATTTTTAGATAGGAAGGGGTCGCGCTATGTAACAAGACAACAGAAACATGTATAGAGAAAAAATTACCTCTATCCAAATACGTCATTTAGCCCTATTGCTGAGATATACACTTTCAGGATGACTGACCAGATTTCTGCATTATGTAAAAATGTTTTGCAAAAACTGAGTTCATTCGGGACTATGTCTACCAGTTCATGAACAACACTTACCAAACTTTAATTGGGCAGATCGCCCTTGACTATAATTTATGACTACATGTGTTTGGTCCAGGGTTTGTGAAAAATTTAGAAATGGAATTAGGAAGATTTTCTACAACTTTCTTAGCTATTCTCTACAAGGTTAAATAATATCAATTTAGTCCACAAGGGTGATGTAGAATTAATGGTGAAGATGAAAACAACAATTGACGAACAAAGAGATGATATTCGGCAACTCAAACTTGATGTTAATGCCAAGGCAGAAGAACAAGATGCTGTAAGGAATCAATTCTTAATTCGTGTTTGTGCCAATATTTGTATTTCCTTCAATATAGACCTAAATGTTTGTTAATAATTCTCCCAATTCTGAGTTCCTGTACTGTTAAATAGTACTATTCGGATCCCCATGTTCTGATGTTTCATGGTATTCTATTTCCATTTTGTAGGCCGCTCTTTGTATCAAAACAAAATGTATCCATTAATTTTGCGGTTTTCACAACTTTACCTCATTATTGCCATTGCTAAAAAGGGATCTTCTCAATCAGTAATGATGAACCAGGGATAATCCCACTCACTATTTTACTTTCCTCTTCCTCTACATCTGTTAGCTATATTCCATTTATCAATGGGATTCAATTGTTTTCCTTTCAGCTTCAACAGCAAATAATGCGTCTTATTGATATCAATGAAAGATTACGTCTATATAATGAGAAATTAAGAACTAAACTTGATTTGACTTCAACGCAAAAAGCAGAAGCACAAGCACAACTCACAATGCAACAACCTGATGTTGCAATAAGCGATATTGTTGATGGCTCTGCTGCACCCAGCGACACTGTTTCTACAGAATCTTTAACAAAATCAGAATCAGATCAACCAAAAGAAACTGAGAACATTACAACAACTCCAAGCGCAGAAGAACCAAAAACGCCTGCTAAAAAGGATCCTAATCGACCTCGTTACACATTAGCAGAAATGCAACAGGTCTTGGCAGAGCGGAACTCATACAAAGAAAAATTAAGTGTACTTGAAGAAGAGCTCATGGTCTACAAATCATGGTTTGTTATAATTGATTTAAATCATTTTATTGCAATTAGAATTCATACATTATTTTGAACATGTGCCTGAAATGCCCTGAGTTCCTTTAGTGTAGACTCAAGCGTAAACAGAAGCCCTGAAGACCTAAGTTTTAATATTATGTGTCTATTATAAAACAGATTTTTCGATAAATAATCATTAAAAATATACTGCAGAAAATAATTGCCAAAGATAGATATTCCAGCCATGGTACTCTCAATGCATTAGGTATTCCCCTAATACAGGCCATTGCACCACTGTAAATGGTCTACAATGACCAGTGTGACCTTGTATGAAACTGTTTGCAATCTAGACCACGCTCAAGTCCATAAAATCATGCAGAACCCTACATATTTTCACTTGCCTCATACTGTTGCTTTCTCAGAGAACTTCATAATTTCATCCTCACTAACACCAAAAGACAAATTATGTTGGTTATTTTAGATTACAGTATGTGAGTCCGATTTGACCCTATTGGACTTTTTCGGCTTCAAATAAAATGTTTCAAACTGTTAACAAATTTAAACAAGAGTGTGTTACATTTTTTTATCAGTTCTGTTTGATTTATATCAATTTCCTATTTGAAATGTGAGTTTTTAGTATTGTACATTTAGATGTATAAGCGGGAGTTTTCCCATTTTATTAATATTTTGATTAATTCAAGTTTCAAATCAAAAGAAAAATTTACAGTAAATAGTCAAAACTTGTTAAATGAATGTAAAAAATGTGAATCAAACTTCTCCTGCTACATTCTTATTCAATTCACTTACATATTTACTTGAGTTTAAAGCAAAGACTCCAGCTCTGTTTCCTGCTTTAGTTGGAAATAAAAACCCCAATCTGGCTCCTGTACACCTCCAATGCAAACTGTATTTGAGAATTTCAACTATCTTCTTAATCTAATTGATTTTTCATTTTGCAATTTGATATAATTTTCTTGAAATGATTACTTGATTTAATTTTTTGAAAGAGGAAACACCAATCTGGCTTCTTCACACCTCTAATCCAGAATCTATTATTTGAGATTTGCAATTATCATATTTATTAATTTTCTTTTCTTTCACAATTAAATACAATATTTTTGCAATAAGTACTTATTAATTTTGTATTATAGTGATGCAATCTCACAGAGCAGCAACAACAACAAAAAAGGCAATCGACATTCATTACCCAGAGCTTCCACGCCAGTGAAGCAATCATTTTCTATTTGGAAATTGTAAGTCTTGAAATATTGAAATCCAAGTTAATTATGTACACCAACAGGAAAGTATTGAGCATTTCTTGGAGTTGTAGTCAATCCAATTAGTGATGCAGCTAGCAGCTTCAGAGTTCTCACCATATTGTTTATCCTAAACGATTGCATAAATGCAGTTGATAATTAAAAATTGTATAATTAATGTACATTCCTCTTTAGATGATCATAAGCTACTTAGGCATGCTCATGGCGCAATGACTATAAAACTATAGCATATTTAGGATGGGAAACAATGTTGCTTTAAAAATACCAAAACATCTTAGGGTCTTGTGTATAAATACCTTATATTGCCTAATATAAATTAATTATTGAGACATGCAAAATACTTTTTTTTCGTTCCAGTTTCCCAAGTCGAAACAGCCAAGTGAAAACTCAAGATGAAGTCTCGACTAAATTAGTCAACTCCTGAAACATTTATTTTTGAAACTGAAATCCTACATTCATGTCACAAAATTCTACAGTTGTTTTTATTAATTAATTTTATTTTGCTACAAAATGTTATCATTGTAATATAATTAATGTTTTCAATCTGATTGATCCCTTGCAAATCTAGATACCTGAGACTAATGTGGGTTGAAGCAGTCGAATCCTGATGTGACCCTACTTCACTGATCCTAGTAACAGATTGTGCAAATCTGATTCAAAATCTAGAATGTAGAGTGTGGTGAGATATATCTGAACACTCATGATTCATTTTCCCAAAACAATTCTCAGAAACCCTCACTCTTATTAGGCAGGGTTAGGGGCTCCTTGATAAAATCTTGTACTCAGACAGGGGCGCAAATTAAAAATAGTATTAGGGGGCTTGGTGTCTCTAAAAATGGGCCGAATTATGTACGAACATTTTTTTCAGGTTCATCATGCTGTCCATGTTTTTATGTAGCTGCTAAAAGTATAAGCACAACAAATACCTATCAATTTTAGGTCATACAAGAACTGGTAGTCACTTTGTAACAAAAGTTCTTCCATGCAAAGGATAGTATTTCTCATCGATCAATCAAAAATTTGGAAAGAACCAGGAAAAAGTGGACCGACTTTGCAATTACATCAAATCAATGGGGAGGGGGGTTAAACACCCCACACACACCCTAATTCGCGGTCCTGTACTCAGCAATCCTACCCTTACCATAATTTAGACAAGACGTGATATTTAGCCTATCTATGATTGACAAAACCGTATTGTCAATCAACTAAATGTCAATTGGGGGCAACCAATTTATCCCTTTGTTAGAAGATGGCATAGGCGTAGGGGAGCACTTCCATTTAGCGGAGCTGAAACAGTTTTGCCCGAAAAATTTCCCTTGGAACAATAGAAAAATCCTTGATTTGCCCGGAAATTGCCCGAAAAAAAACTTTTTGGGAGCGTTTGGGAGGGCTACCGCCCTCCCTGCCCCCCCGCCTCCTACGCCTATGGAAGATGGTACACCTTGTAAGGATTGACCGCAAAAGCAAAGTACTTATCAGGCCTCTATAAACTTCACGACATGTCTCTATCTCTCTTGGAATAAAATGTCAATTATGCCGTTTTCAACAGCTCTCAATGGGAGTCTTTCAACTATTACGGATTACCTTCATATCTTTCAATGCATATTCTCATTGCATTGTAGTTATATTGGTGTCACAAAAACGTTTTTTGTGTGAGTTCGTTGCTTCACAAGTTGGAACCTTTTGATCTTTTCACATAATTCACAACAAACAACTATTTGGGTAGGCCTGCTCTGTGTAAACACAGACACGTTTGTTCTGAAACCTGTTGTCCAAAACAAGAATTGATCAAACTTGTTATTTTCCTGTGAATTGTGTGTTGTAAACAGCATATGTGAGGATCAAATTTAGAGTGTAACATGATAGGCATGTAATTAAAATCCTAATTCATTCTTTGTCAAGATCCTGGTAAGTTGGCAATGCATGGCTGCAGAGCTGCCGTGCCTAAATTATACAATAATTCTAAAAATAACTGAATACTGATAGTTGATGCGAAACTATAATCTCCTAACACTTCGAATAAATTATCATAGTTAAGGGCACGTGCATTGAAATATGTTTGCAACGCATGCGCACTAGCAGCAACTCCTGAAACAGAAAGTTGGCGCAACAGTCGCGATAAGAAGAAGGGCCCTTTTGCAATAGTTTCGGGTATTTGGGAACCCTTTAGGAGCAGGTAAGTGAAACGCTACCATTTTTCAATCAATAAATGTTTATGGCAAATCATGCAAACTGCTGCATGGTTTTTCTCTGCTCCCTATTTCAATGCTTGTTTTCACCCGCTGCAAATGGCACCTTACTGTGATGTTGCACTCGCTCATCAATAGGATCGTTGTGTGTCGCTTTTATTTTGTTCAAATCAATCCCATCTCATGGTGGTAAAATCAAAATGGAAAATAATGAATCTACAGATTATTGTGGCAGTGACAGATTCGATTGAGTGTCACTTGAAAATTCGCATGCGACAGCTTTTAATCTGCTTGAGTTGGGTAATTACTGCGATTCACAAATGAGTGAAGATAAAATCTAAGAGATCATTGCTTTTATGTTTACTATTAGACTTTCTAGTCAATTGAAATCGATTTGTTTGTTTAAATTTTTTTGTACCAACTTCCAAATCAAATCTGTCGGTCGTGAGAGAGACAACCAATGCCAACGCCATTTCACTCCTAGTTCCCTACTGCTGTGTATTTGGAACAGCTACCGTGGTCCATTGCAAGACAAACTCACAGTGAAGTTTTTTCTTTGTATTTTACTCGTGTCATATCCTGTGATATTCGCTCACGTGCAGCACTATCGTTAATGCGGAGGTTAATTAGGTATTGTTTGTTGACACGCTCTATTGTCTATGTCCGCCAACTTTCCAATGATAATGACGCGTTTCATCTTTTCTCTAGGTAAAGTATGACAGGTAGGGCAGTTGGAAGAAGCAGAGGAAGAGGTCGAGGGTCTAGTGGGGATCAACCAAGACCAGGTGCACCACAAAATGGGGCGCCTGCAGCTGCAGGTCGTTCGTCTGGGGGACGAGGCCGTTCAAGAGGTGCACCACCTCCACAGCAGCAACAGGCAGCTGCCCCTCCACCTCAACAGCAACAAAGGGCACCAGCTCCAGCTGATGCTAAGCCACCAACTCAGCAGATGCAGCAAATGCAAGTAAGGTCTGGCGATGAACGACCCCCAAGGAGATTTGAACAAGCTACCACAAGGCCAACTGGTTTTGACAAAAAAGGAAGTGGTGGAAATCCATGCAGGCTTCTGTCGAATTACTTCAAGCTTGTTGAAGGACCAAAGTTTGAAGGTCTTTTCCAGTATAATGTGTCATTTGAGCCAGAAGTGCAAAGTCGAGGATTCAAGAATTTTTTACTGAAGCAACATTCCAATGTTTTCGGTCAAGTACGATGCTGGGATGGTATGGTATTGATTATTCCAGTCAAGCTGCCTGACCAAGTTACAACCCTTGTGTCAACGCGTGATGATGGATCAACAGTCACTCTAACAGTTAGAATGACTAATGAAGTACCAAAAGATTCCCCACAGACTTACCAAGTATTGAATATTGTCTTCAAGAGAATGATGAGCATTCTTGGATTAAAACAAATTCAAAGACAATACTACAACGAGCAAGCTAGTATTGCTATTCCACAATTCAAAATCAGTTTATTGCCTGGCTATTCTACCTCAATTGCTATGATGGAAAACAATATTATGTTGAATGTTGATGTTGTCCATAAAGTATTGAGAGAAGAAACAGTGTTGCAAATGATGTACGATTTGAATAGTAAAGTCAAGAATGAAGTTTTCCATGAGGCAGCTACAAAGAAATTAGTCGGAGAAATTGTTCTGACAAGGTAAATCAAGTGACTGTTGAACTAGAACCAAATAAAATATTCTGTAACATATTTATCCTTTCAATTCTTTTTAATTCTTCCGCATTTGCTAGGTACAACAACAAGACATACCGCGTGGACGATATTGCCTGGGACCAGAACCCACAATCAACATTTACTGATCACAAGAGCGGAGAGCAAATCTCCTTTGTCCAATACTACGAGAAAATCCATGACAAGAAAATTACTGATTTGAACCAACCAATGCTTGTTAGTAACCCTAAAAAAAGGGACATAAGAAGTGGTATCACTGGACCAATCCTTTTGCTACCAGAGTTCTGTGTTGTCACAGGTATGGAAGGCATACATAACCTATTCATTCTATAACTAGGGGGAACTTTTAGGTTTTTTTTAGAAATAGATGTTGCATCTCGATATTGCAGGTTTGAGTGAGGATATGAAGTCAAATTTCAATTTGAAGAAGGAAATGCAAGCGTCTACCAGGGTTGATCCAGCTGGCAGAGTGCAATCTCTTCACAAATTCATGGGAACAATCTATGGGTAAGTCTAAACACCATTTCTACTCAATGAAGGGCTATTTTCGATCAATCATTCAAGAATGATTAACCATAGTAGCAAATCTTATTTGTTTCGTTTGTGTGATAAATAAAGATGATTCCACCAAAAACTTGATGTCAGCTTTTCTTTTGCTTGTGTGGTCCTTCCTTTTAGCAGAACTTTACCCATGACTTAACAACTCATTGCAATTTTATATATTATTTTAGTAACCCTGATGCCAAAGCACAGATGGATCAATGGAACATGGCAGTAAGTCTATCAAGCTCAATATTGGCATTATGATTCTGTAAATCTGATACGTGAAATGTAATGCATTTCTCTGTTTGTTTGTAGTTTGAAAAGAACATTGTTCAAATCGAAGGTCGTACCTTGCCTTGTGAAGAGATTTTCCAAAGAGGCAAAGCTGTGAGTGGATTTTGTATTCATTTGCTTTGTTATGACTTCAATGTAATCTATTTGTTGCTTGTTTATAATTTCTATTTTTTCAATCAATAACCATCAACAGTACTCATACAAGCAGCAAGATGCTGATTGGTCTAGAGATCTCCGTAGTTCTCAGTTGATGTCAACTTCAAATATCATGAAGTGGGTCATGATTTTCTCAAGACGTGATAGTCAAGTGGCTGGTAATTTCCTTCAAACTCTAGTGCGTGTTTGCGGCCCAATGGGTATCAAGGTTGATCAACCACAAATGTAAGTTATGACTGATGTTCGTGTTTTCAAGAAAAGCTTCACTTTTCATTTTTCTGCAATAAGTAAATATTCATGTCATTTAGTGTTGAGCTCCCCAACGACTCTCCGCAATCATTCACAAAGGCTTTAAAAGACCATTGTGTCCCAGGAACTCAATTGGTATGTTATAGAAATTACATCAATTGCATAATTCTTCACCGATTGATACAACTCTGTTCACCATAGCCTTTATTATACAGGCCCAAAGCATGTGTATGATTATGTAAGTTAATCACATCTAATTGCAGGCACTATGTGTTGTACCAAACAACAGGAAAGACAGATACGATGCTATTAAGAAATTCACCTGTGTCCAGCAACCAGGTATAGCTTGATATCATTGTTACAAAATTCATTTTTATGTAGGACATTGAAATATTGAGATGTCTTTTGTTTCAATTTTTCATGTTATCTAATGCCATTTTGTTTGTGGTTTCAGTTCCTTCACAAGTTGTTGTATCAAGAACAATCTCCAAACCCAACATGTTGATGAGTGTTGCTACCAAGATTGGCATTCAATTGAATTGTAAACTTGGTGGGGAAGTTTGGGCCTTGAAGATCCCACCTAAAAAGTTGATGGTTGTAGGAATTGATGTTTACCATGACTCCCTCACAAAGGGAAAATCTATTGGTGGCTTTGTTGCTAGCACTAATCCAAGTTTGACACGGCAAGTATACTTCATTGACTTGTCATTAGAGTTTACCAATTCTTCAGAATTGCCTGTCAATTCACCAAGACATGATCTGCCGTGTGAATTGGCAGATATTGTTACACGCATGCTGTATAATTTTACATCACATCGTAACAGCACTATTGTCATCATTTGTAATGTTGAATTTGTTCTCTTTTATAACAGGTACTACTCAAGAATCACAGAACAACAAACTGGTCTTGAGATGGTTGATGGATTGAAAACTTGCATGACTGCAGCTCTGAAAAAATATAATGAAGAAAATCAATGTTTGCCAGATACAATTGTAATTTTCCGTGATGGTGTAGGAATGGGTCAACTTGACATGGTTCGGGAGCATGAATTGCCACAAATGATTGATGCCATTAACAGTGTTTCAGCTGGTGGCCCACCGTAAGTATATTGAACTCATCATAACTGGGTTGATTCTACATCATGGCCGTCTTGTGTCGTTCTGTGATGACCAGAAAGCCATGACGTGTAGTTCTGTGATTGAAGATCTCGGGTACTGGGTCGAAGCAAATCACATTAAGTCATTTGAATCTTTGATGTCTTTTGCAAAATGGTGAAGGACACGAGACGGCCATGATGTAGAATCCACCTCATAACTGATGTAAATATACAAGTTCATATTTTGTACCCTTTTACCTCATGGCTAATTCTTGTTTTTCTGCTGTAACAGAATCAAACTTGCATTGGTAATTGTTACTAAGAGAATCAGTACAAGGTTCTTTGCTGCTAATGGTAATAACATGGCCAATCCATTACCTGGTACCATTGTTGATCAAGTGGTTACAAACAAGAGATGGTAAGTATCATGAGACTTCTATTGGAGGTTTTCAAATCAATATCGCTACTGTCACAAAAAACTGCAAGATGTTGCTTCGTACTCTGCATACGTTTTGCAAACGCGAGCATCACATATTGATGCAGGCACAAGTTAAAACTGTTAGGTGCAGCTGCTCCTATATCTACATCCATACAACTCATTTTAAGCTAATACATGGTGATGTTGCAATCAAGCAGCCTAACTTCGATGAAACTGTTTACAACTTCTCAGAAACTGAATTGCCAGAAAAATTGTGACTTCATGAGATTATTGTTCTTAGCTTTACCCCTAACCTCTGATTCTCAATTGTGGTAACGAACTTGCTGATTATATATCATTGAACAAAAATGTTGTTTTGTTCCTAGGTATGATTATTTCTTGGTCTCACAATCTGTCCGTCAAGGAACAGTTGCACCAACACACTTTAATGTCATCCATGACACAACCGGCTGGAAGCCCGCAAATATGCAGAAGCTTACCTACAAACTCACTCACTTGTATTACAATTGGCCAGGAACGATTCGTGTTCCAGCACCATGTCAATATGCACATAAATTAGCATTCTTGGTTGGTCAATCTGTTCACGAGTCACCAAGTATTGCTTTGGCAGATCGTCTCTACTATTTATAAATTCGACAATCTGGAATTTACATATAGTGGTATTATTTTTCATTTCCAAATTTGAGAACTTCTATACAAAGACAATAATAACATTCTTTGATATTCGTTTTGAGTATCTTCAACACTTTCATGAATGATAGTGAATTATTTTTGGGACCCAACATGTCCTATTACATAGCTATAACCAATATCAAACCCCCCTCATTCACTTTCACTTTTTTGCTAAGCTAGCTATTCTTTATTGTTAGTTAGTTTAGACTTACAGCGTCATGAATAGTGACTTGGCCATGTTAAAATCCATTTACTTCTTTCTTTATTGACCCAAATATGTTATTTACATTATCTTATCAATTCTACTAAGTCTGTTTCGACAGTAGAGGTTTTGTTGTTAAAAAAAGTTCAAAACTTGAAAGTGATTGTGTTTTTGTTGTTGGTTGAAGTTCTTCTTTGGTAGGGTTACGGCTGAAATTATAGAACTCATCTGTTGAAGTTTAGCTAAAAATGTATGAGCCTAACAAGAGAAGTAGGTTTGTTTCTGAAGTACCTTTGAATTCTCAAAATTAATTAAAGTGTATATATCAGAAAAAATAACTTTTGAAAATGCGGTACATCAAAACTCGGAAGATTCAAACTATTGGAACTATATTAGGCAGCACGCAAAGTTGAAACACCGCAGACTGGATGCGACCGTTTTTCAGGCCCTTATTTTCGTGTATATGCTTTACATCCTCTTATATCGTCATAATTTAATACAATTATTTCATTTATTTTCTACATCCTACACTGTTTGCCATTCAGTCTATGTATCTAATTTCAATTTGTTTTATTATCTTTAGAAAAAGTTCTTAGCTTATTAAATGTTTCTCCTAAAGAGACTGGGTCAATTCCACGACCAGACATTTCCGCTGTTGCCGTGCTGTTTGTCCCATCTGCTTTAGATGAATTACCTGGAACGGAATCAAATTGTTACAATTTATCAATATTCAGTAATCATGTTCATTCAAGTTGATTCAGCAAAAGAGAAATGCTAAACATGAAATGATTTCGAAGATTTTTCATTAAACTGGTCCAAACAAGATTGCCGGGGGCGAAAACTAAGCGTCAAAATAATACAGCGTTCAAATGTTGAAGGGCCTCAAACAACCTGCGACGAATCTTGTCTTGAGAGAGTCTGCGAAACCTGTCAGATAACCACTTTGCAAAACACAAGAATATAAGATCAGTAATTTAGATTGAATCTGGACGCTGGCAATGTGAAAAGTGTCTTTTTTATCATTACTTTACAACTCTCACCGTTGTCTTTTTGACTGGGCTTTCCTCCAGGTAATAAATTCGTTAATTTGCCAAATAGCAATTTGCGTTGATGTTTCTTGTTGCTTGTGAATTGCTAATAAATGAAATGATAGGTACTTCAGTCTAACAATAGTCTAACATAACCATACCAATAAAGGTACATACAGGGGTACAAGCAATATCAATGTCAAAACTAATGTCAATAGATTCTTTCACCTTTTCACCAAACAATAACTTGGCTTTGTCATTGTCACTAAAAATAAGATAAAATCAGAAATAAAGATCGAAGCTCATATTCTGCCAAGACACATGTTAAAGAGTCTAAAATGACCAGCAGCCTTCGTATTGTTTTTGTTGTGAACGCCGCTGACGTGATGACGCACTATTCCGGAAATGGCATTGTTAACAGTTGGGGAAACAATGGATTCGACGTCACTTCATGAAATCGAGTTTGAAATCTGGCCCCAGATTTCAAACATTTTTGCAACAAGGCTGCTGGTCATTTGAGACTCTTTAAAGAAAAATAGTATTCAGGTAACACAATTACTCTGCATCTGCAATGCCTCCTGCCTTGACATCCCAGCCTCCTTTGAGATGAAGCTTTTCTTTGATAATCTGAAACAAAATAAACTCCAGTTATTCATTACTGCGTTGACTAGCCTCATTAAGCCTCCATAATACCATATAGTTACTTTAGCGTGAAAGTGTCGAGCTATTTCATATCGGATTGTGTCAGATATTATGCAATGATTAGAATATCGGAATTCATCTCCCAAAGTCTACTACTGTATATATACAATACAGTAACACACTAATTACGTTAATTTAAACTTGGGTCGCTAATCACAAACCTGTGGTACCAACACTTGAGTGTAGTCTTTCTTCATGGCTAAGAGTAAGTCTTCCCATGTCCACGTTCTGTTGTGGTACTCCAGCGTTGGTAAACACAAACTAAAATCGCTGGCATCTTCAATGTTTCGTTCCTTTTCACCCTATTCAATACAACATCAAGCTCATAAAATCATTTTTATCAATAAATTATGCCAAGATTAAAGAGTATATAGAAAACAGAAGAACTAAAATCCGTTACAATGATTATGAAGAATGAATAAAATTTGCCCGATGAAAATACATGTAGCGAAATCGAATTGAAAATTTAGCACAGTGAAACCTTTGTAAAGAGGCCGTACTCTAGAGCAGCCTCCTGTCTATAATGGCTACTTGGTGTTGTTAAAAATGTCAATTTCTATTTAACTAAATAACCGAGAACCGAGAAATACCATATCATCATGCACAAAGACAAAAGACTACTGAACAAAAGATCGGAACTAATTTCAAAATGCCGACATGAAAACAAATTTTATCTAA
>JANVCG010104544.1:0-11042 GCA_025505365.1 Haliclystus inabai
TTGGCTACTACAGAAGAATGTATACAGTTACCTCCACCATTCGTTAGCATTTCACAGAAGACTTGCATTTCACTGCAGTCTTCCACGAATGTCAATGTGGCTGGACCGTTGGAGACTATTCCTAGCTTCTGAATTGATTGACAGTCTTTTCCCTGCAAAGTATGAAACTACTTTTTACATGGAAGGGTTACCACCACATGTATGAATATCCCAATACAAGGGTTATTGGGAGACATGAGATACATCAGAAAAACTGCAAGCTTGGCGCTGATTAAACTACGCCAGACCTGCGGTATCCCTGTGATTAATCGATTCCGGGTAATGGAGTTGCCAATTCAGTACAACTAATTGCAGTTCATGGTTAATAAAGTACATTGCAAGATGGTTTAAACAGATCAATTTGTATTTCTTAATAAATGCATTGGAGAATCTAGAAGTCAATATAGATATTCACGTAAAACAAAGGATTTCTGTTTTGAAACAATGAGGATCTCCATTTATGGCGGAATTCCTGTGTCCAATCGTTTCTTTCTTGCTTCAATGTTATCAATTTTAATTATATGTTTACAAAATTAGAAGATCCATTGCAATAGAGAATCGATAAAAGACAAACAATTCAACACGCTGTTACCTGCGAAGAAGATCATGCTTAATCCAAGCTAAAGATTGCACTAGTCTAAAAGGAGTTACTGTTTTCAAGATTGAGAATTTTTTTGATTGTCAGATAGGTTTTTCTAGTGATTAAAATTAAAAAAATTGTTGACTAAAAATATTCACAGATTTTCTATGTAATTATTCTGACCACGCTGTATTATTTTCAATGGTTCTTTGTTTCTTTGTAATTTGAAGATTCTCAAAAGTCTTACTATAGACATTTATCACTTTCTACGTCACTTTTTATTCCATAATTGTGAAAATTCATCAATCCCTTCCCTGGATTGTCGAAGTTTGCTTTTTCTGCCTCGATGATTTCAGCTGCAAACATTGCTTTTAGCCAATTACATTGCTAGAAAATGGTTTGACCACTACAGACGATTTATAACATAAATTGAATATTAGAGTAATCAAAATATAATAACAAGCATGAGCTAGCGTAAATGAAAATGAATTAGAGTGAAAATGGAAGTGGCTCCTACAATTTCCCTCAAAATTGTAACGCAGTTAGGGACTGCTAAAAATAAACAAGCATTGTATTAGATCTTTGATAACACTTACTTTGCTACTCGATTCAACGCTGAAGAAAGTTGAATTTTCAGCTTCTATCAAGTTATGGCTTGCAAAACTGGTTGGGCAATTGAAGAATTGGCAAGTGTATTTGTTTCCTTCATGTTCAATGGCATTAACGTATTTACATCGAACGAAGCTTTCACATTCAATCAGACATGACGTTTCTGAGTTGGATGTGATATTATTAGATGGTTTACCTGGTAGTAAAAATCCTTCTTTTCTAGTATATGCTGGTCCTCCAATGACGTTAGAATTTACCTGAATGATTACGGAGGACAAAATAATAATCAAACAAATAACATTAATATTCATATCTGATATTAGTAGGAGAAGCCTTGAAAAAAGTGCTGCAATAATATTTCGGCAGTCGAATATGTCAGCTAAGATTTAGAAACAAAATGTCATGCAAAAGCTTTTTAAAATATTAATTATGCAACAATCCCGTTTTTTATTGTGGAATTATCATCGAGAATGATTTATGAGAAATTCAATGAAGAACAAGCAAAATTGCATGCCGGAATATAACAATGCCAAAGCTATCCAATTCATGAATTGCAATAAAATACGATGTCGTTTCCGAATCAGCCCTTTCAGCTGGTGTTCTATAGAAATGAAATATTTCGTTTGCACTAGCTGAAAGCGTCATTCCGAAAATAAGTCTATTGAATAATATGAATTTTAAATTTTGTAACAAACTGCTGTTGGATATTTTTCGAGTGAACACTGTTTATAGCTTCCCTAACGTTCTACGATGGACTATGCTTCGTAAGTCTACGAGTGCATATTTTGCTTGACCTAGTAAATCTGCATTATGAAAATGTAGATTTCTGCAAACGAGAACTTTTATGACGAGCTTTCGACCCACTTTCGACCCACTTTCTACTAACCCGGGTTAGTTTGATTGTTTTCACACTGACCTCTTCCAAATGATGTTAATTTTGCATTGTGCAAACAAATTAGGATCAAATCCACTTCAGTGAGATCAACGCATGCGTATTGAACGGAAAATTTCAGAAGCTGCGGAAATAATATTTCATGTTTACGTACAATTTTGAAGAATGATCAACTCGGGCGTGAAAACTAACCCAGGTTCGACCCTAGTTTGTGCTCACACTAGAACTAACCCGGGTCGAACCCACTTAAACTAGGGTCAAACCCACCTCATGTAAGTGGGTCCAAAACTAACCCAGGTTAGCATTTTTAAGCCGGGTTCACACTATCTAGGGTTCGACTCAGGTTAGTGCTAACCCGGGTTAAAAATGTGTAGTGTGAAAAGGGCTTTTTATTCTGAGGGGAGTGGGGACGTCCTGTCACTGTCACAGTAAAATGTTGTGTTTAGAAAAGTCACAAATATAGCTAAAGTCAACCTGATTCATTGCCATTATATCTGACAAATGTATCTCCGCAAAACATTTTAAAACGAAACATAGCGAAAAAAACGACTAGTATTTGTAATCAACGTTCCGGAATCTCTTAATTTTATCATCTAGTTTTGAAAAGAGTTACATATTATAATTACATAGTATTTATAGGTAAAAAATTGTGAAAATCGTTGAATACAGAGACAATACAACAGGGACATGAAATTACATCACACATAAACTATTGTTTAAATAATTTAGACCGGACGGAATCTTTTTGTGTATTTTAAGTTGGTTTTAAATCACAAATAGCCAGCATCTCATGTATCAAACAGTCAAATTTGTTTTGAAATTTACGAATAACAGAAAACAGATTTGATGATTCTTTCAAAGATTTGCTATGCGATTTTCAATGCTGGCCGTTTGCCGACCCACTGTGCTCGTCAATACGTTGGTGAAGATGTCGGCGTAGCAAATTTTTTTTCCGTAACCCATGGGAAGCATCTTGCCTCCTTTCCGTTCATCTCTAGTCTCGCTCTTGTATGTCGGTGGTCCAACTGTAACTTTACCAGCTACCCAAATTGCGGAGAAGAGTAATAAAAACATATATTGGATGATAATCCAATTCATTTTTGACTTCATGATATCAACGGCAGTTGAAGAATGTTCAGCAATACACTAAAACTCTCGAACGATGAAATATTCGACAGGAGGTACCGAGACATATCAATCATTCATATAGTACATGAGAAAACCATTGCTTTTAAACATATCAATAGAAATAGGACTTCATAACTATGTCCCGATGAAAACAACATACGTAGGGAATATACCTGCTTGCTACTGTCAAACGCAAAGTAAACTAATTAAAATCTTCAACGTGATATTGGTACTCTTTACAAATTTTCACCGCCCGCTTGAGTATAACTTCTGGTGCAACTGGGACATTTTCCGCATTGCACTCACAATCAAAGTCGCAATCACATGTACAGTTACATTGTGAAAAAACAACGTTTTCGCTGAAAAACGTGGAAGAACTAATACAAATATCGCTGACGGAGATATCGCTTCGTATCAGATCTATTCGTGAAATCGAGAAATGAAAACAGTTTAATGTATCGGCAACATAAATTCTTGTATACTTATTATTGAGAATGTAAATCTCTAAAATTATAATATATTACCATAATCAACAATGAAAGAAAGTCGGATGCATTATCGTTACAATACCATCCAAATAATCAAAGATCTTAAGATCTAGATCAGTTAGCCAATGATTGCCTACTTCTACTTCAATGATGAAGAGAAATGTTCCTATCATACAGATTATGATTTCCGAATTCGGATTTCAATTTTCAAGAATGCTCCAGAAAATGATCAAGTTTTCTTTTTACTAGCTTTAATGACTTGAATTCCTCGTTAATAGGCCGTAATGGCTACACCAAAACAGATATGCTATAACACATGGAAGTCGATGAGGAAACATGCAAAGCTTATCTGATATTTCATCAAACTTTAAGCTTTCAAAATATATTGTGCAGGCTGAAAGTTGTGGGCATTGATAACACTTTATGATGCTTTGATAAATTTACAATTAAATCAGATTCACGAACAATATTGTTGTCATGGTAATTGAAGTTTCAGATTTTCTTAACGAAGACGCAACGAAGGCGATAATGCTGCAGAAGCCGCTGACACCGTTACGTTTTCGTTGTTGAAAAGTTGATGGATTCAGATCCATACAGACAATGTTTGATGAAAAACGCAAGTTTATTCAAAAATTACTTCTAGAAGTGAAAAGCAACTTCTGTTTATGTGGCTTGACATGAAAGACACAATAGACGAAAGAGAATTTATGCTATTGCTTTGAAGCTTGATAAGAAAAGCCCTTGTTCAAAAGTTTGGAATTTGGTGTAAAAGCTCTAAGTTTTTTCACTCTACTCATTTGAATATTTAATCAATCTTATAAAACTTTACGGTAGTAAAAACATATCGAACAAAGTTTATGTTGGTTTAAGCTTTTGAAATCATGTTGTCAAGACCAATGATAATTAATATTTACTATTTGATCAAGTTACTTGTTTTCATAACAGACGGCAAATGCTATTAACTTAAATTTAGATGTTCAAATCAACACAACTTTTAGTGTTTTCAGCTATTAAACAGGTAATAGATGGAAGCAATGTCACGTTTCAGGAAATTAAAACATTAATAATGTCAGCCTAAAAACATGAATTTTCAATCAATTTGTAAGATCAACATCTTTATATTAGTACCAAGACAAGAATTATTTGCATTTATTATGTTAAATCACCTTTTTAATGCATTATCGTTAAACCATGATGCTGACACTCTGTCACTGTAGCGGGGAACATATCTAAAACCTTTTTTTGTGATATGTTAAACTTCCTACTATTATGAAAACCGCAAAATATTAGCGATTATATATTTATAGCGATAATATATTCATTCTTCTTAGTTCAAGAAGAATCCATCTGTTACGTCGATAGCTGTAACACGTCAACGATTGTCTGAGTACATCAGTGATAGTACCCAGTTCCCTCTGTTAATATAGTTAATGTAGACGTTAGTAAAATAGAGTAGTTCTGTATATGCAATAAACCTGCAAGGAGTTGCTCTTTCTCCTCTGTTTCAATCTCACATTATATAAAGCTTTGTTTTATTGAATCGTCGTAATCATTTGGTTTGTCTGAAATCATACACTATTTCATTTCAGTTCATTTATTTTGTAATAAATGACAGGACAAAACAAATGAGAGTTACTTGTAGTTACTTTGTAGTTACTATTGTTACTATGTATTTATCAAGCTTGGTTCGAACTAGTTACATTTGGCAACCATTTACGCTAAAAGGAATATTGTCATGTTACATCTACTTCAGCTCCGAGAAAGATCACCTCATCATAGTTCACATTACAGTGCGAATGTTGACGATTAAAACTAAATGAATTGCTGATGAAGGTTAAATTTGAGTTTCGTAGAAACAACTAACATCAGGAGCAAGACAATTTTTAGTTGGGCTTGAGATCATTATTCCTATTGCCTGTCACAGTATTAGACACAACAACGGCAAAACATATTTCATTTCATTCATTCGATCGTTGAACTTATTTGCACTGCTTGTTTTACAATGTTTGTTTTTTCATCTGATATATACTCTAACTTATCAATTCAAAGATTGGTCAAATAACAGGAACTATAAATCTATGTGCTATAGTTTTGGGAAACGTTTCAACTAAAGCTGATCATGTTTACGGAGATACGAGAATTATTGAACAGCCAAGGACTAATTGGTTTTGCAAGTTATTCCCGATTATTAAACAAATTTGAATTTGATTTCTGTTTTGGTTAATGATCGAAATAGCCCTGTAATTGGCTGCCAGATAATTCCTTTGGATTCCTCAGTTGATCCATAGATTCCATTCAGATTGGTATGAAAACAATTTTTGTGCCACCATCCTCCACTCCATTGTGCTGCGCAGTTTACAGGAGATAAATCGTTGTCCTTATCCTTCGTCGTGAACATTTGATTCCTACTGAAATTCATTGCATCAGTTGTGTTACCTAAATAAAAAACACTGTAGTTACGATCAAAAACTACTTTGCTGTTTGCTGTTGTTTATCATATAGACAGAACTCATGCCGAAGTCTTTAACTCTAACTTATACATACAAAGTACTTTATTATAATTATATTTTACAATTATTTAAAAATCTTCTGAAGATTGCTTGCATTATCTTCAAACTGGTAATATGAAAGATGTTTCATCGTTGACTATTGTAGCAAAATATAGAGTTTACTACAATCATCGAATCCACACAAATTGTTAGTAATAAATTGAGCATATGTTTCTCTTATGTAAATAAGCGGTACAATCGGGTGGCTCCTATTAAAAGGGGAAATAAACAAGCTGCAGTCGGAGTCAAATTCCTTTCCTGTTCACCTCTAGAATAAAGTGGAACATTTTTTGTGTTTATGAATGCTACTTTGAAATTGTTTTAAATTCAAAATGAGGAACATGATTTTCAAAATATTCATTGGTTTTTTGATACCTCTCCATACTATACATATATCCTAATTTACATTTGAAAAGAAATAATGAAAACACATATGATTCGCATTGCATAAGGTACTGGTAATACTTTGACAACTAACTTGATAACTAATATTAGTCATATCAAATAAATCCACTAATTACATACTTGGACGTTTATATCATAGCTCCATTGCCTATACACAGCTTTATTTTTGATTTGCATCCAGTAATCGAAGGAATCCAAAATCCCTTCCAAACATATTTTACTCATCTTATGTAACCGACATAGTTTATAGTTATGCCAACGTTGGTATTCAATTAGGATGCTGGAAAATTTATTTTGTAAATGAAGGACCTTGTTTACTTTTTTGAGCTTCTTATTGTTCGGTTGTAATTCGTAGGTCATTAGCAGTGTTCTTCTGAGAAAGAAATTATACTATATATACCTGCAAATCCTTGATAGTCAAAGCGATATTTTTGATCTTCGCCCGATATTGTAACAGAAGAATATTCTGCCCAGTAATATGTTGCATCATCCCATAAATCAACTCGAAGGGTTACATCTTTGTGTTTCATCAATTGGTGTGCAACATCCAATCCAATCCAGAAATTCCCATATGCATCTCCGAAACCATCTCTATATTTCTTCCATTTAACATCAAAATCAACACTGCCATCAATTCTTCTTTGTAAGACAGTCCAACCTAGAACTAAAGAAATGCTTTTCAAATAAGTTTTATTATCTAATCTCAATGTAGGATATTGTTTTAGTTATTGTTGTTTTTGTTGTTGTTGTTGTTTATTTTCTAGTGTGAAATGATAGCAGGCAAAATACAGGAACGCATCAAGCTTTCAATTATGTACAGTCTTAGTCTCAATCAATAAATACCCAATAATAATAGTTACCTAAGTAAAATTATCAATAAACAAGGCAATATTATTGTTTAAGCAGTTTCGAACTTGTTCAAAAGTTTTAGCATTAACTATATTTCAGGTAGATTGTTCTACGATGGAAGAACCCGCTTACAGTATTGAATAGAATACCTACTATTGAAAAATTCGAAAAAATCATTGAATTCCAAGTCTACAAGATTATGCGCAGCTTTGTACAATAGATATAGATCTTGCTGAAAGCCTTCTCAATCCAAGTGATTCGAGATCAAGATAAAGCAACCGTTCAGTGTACGATGCATTTTGATCTCGTTTTGAGATGGAATAAATATGTCGCATGAATCTTCTTTGTGCTGCTCTGATTAATTTGATGTCTTTGATCAATGATGACCTCCTTGTAGGAGATGATGATTCTAAAAAAGGTCGTACATGTATTTTGTGAGCTGGAAGCATTACTGATATATTTCGTGAAGTGAAACATCTCTTCAACAAATATAGTCTTGAATTTGCCTTGGCAGATATCATAGCAAAGTTAGAAGTGGATTTTAAATCTGCGGCCAATAAAGCTCTCAAATTTCTAATTTTGTTAATATCTGTGAGGGTGTGCCCCTCTAAACTAATAGAAGTTGCTTCATCTTGATTAAATCCGCGAGAAAACGTGAAATGTTTCTTATGCGCAAGTCTTAGCTGCCATTTAGAAGCCCACAGCGAGACATTGTTAAGGTTGACTGTATATGATTTTCTGAGGCTCGATGACAGAAAAATATTTTTGCATCGCCAGCAAATAAGTTGATTTGTCATTGATCGTTGATGCAGTCCATTATATGTCATATATAAAGAGAATAAACAAAAGTGGTCCAAGGACTGAACCTTTATTGAGGTAAGCCATTTATTAGAAAGGTTGAAATAAAATATTATCAATGGAAACAGATTGAGAACGATGTTCTAAAGAAGAATTTAAAAGTTGATGACATGGAATTATATGATACAGGCTTCTAATTTAGTAATCATAGCTTGTTATGAGAAACATTATCGAAAGCTTTGCTGAAGTCTAAATATAGACTATCGATTAACAATATTTGGCTTATTGCCTGCCTGATTGCTTGAGGCCCAAGGTTTAATATCGAAAGCACCCCATTGAGTACAAGTCGAACGTCTTTCCAAAAATCCATATTGCTCTGACTTACGGAGATTGTTTTCTAATAAATAAACTCCTAACTTGAGTAAGTATAACGGCCTCTGCTATTTTTACAAGTTATACAGATGTCAAGGAAATAGGACGGTAGCTGCTACATAAAGAAGACTTGCCTTTCTTGAATAATGGTATAATAAAAGCTGTTTCCACACAGCAGGGATAGCCCCAGTCGATAATGACAGCTCGAATAATAAAGAAAATGGAAAAGTTACATCGCCAGATATAGGATCTACGAAAACTGTGAGAATTTTTGTTGGTATCATTAGAATTTTGAAACATAATAATTGTTTCTGAAATATATAACAAAGGGATTCGTAAGCCGAATTTTTGAACCAAAGTGATGAATCCAATAAAAAGCGTCAAACGACTGACACACCATTCTTGATTCACTTATTTAATTTTTGAACACTTTATCACACCATTGAAAATGTTTGCAATCATATTAACTGAATCTAAGATATCGGGAGACACCCATGAGGTCGACATTTACTAGGATTTGTATCTCGTGATTTCTTAACGCTATATTTCTGTCTTCCAATATATACTTGTTTATACTGAATATCTTTCACGCAAAACGCATGCAATCTGATAGGTTGATAGTTACGTTAAGGTATATAGCCTACCTAATAAGGCTAATAGGTGCTAATGAATGATTGGTGAGTGGTGATTTCAACCTCTGAACATAAACAGTTAGCATATATAATTGTGGTTCAATGCACCGTCTGAATCAGCTATACCCACCAAGACAGAACAGCCATTGCAGTATTCATATCCTAATACGTTTTAAACTCTAATTTTCAATTAAAATAAATGCCATGAAATATCATTCCTTCAGTTCAATAAACAACTCAGATAGAAATAATTATTGTTTGCAATTTTATTAGAAATAGTTTAGTAATAGGGACTATCCTGTCAATTGTAGAAGGCTATATCAGCTTAAAGATACAGTTAGGTTTGCAGCCCTTTTTCTCCGCATGAAAAGAGGTGAAACATTTACTTATAATACTCATGGTTGGCAGCCTTCTCGATCCATGCTGCTCATTTCATTCGGCATTTTACACAATTCATTGTACAAACGAATTCTTGAACAAATTTTCTCAAGTGTATAAACCTATCCGAAAAATTTTCCAAAGAAATTTAAGAAAAAAGTCAGGATCCTTGAAGGTAAAATGTTTTGTCGGACCCTGTCTCTGAATACTAACAGACATTAGTGAAGCCAATAATGACTTCATATTTGATTATTTCAAAATTAGAGCATTGATCACTTTTTATATAACAATGAGGTTCTAAAATTTTAATCAGGATGTCACCCCAAATTTCATCAATACCTGCAAGTAATCTACGAATAATAATGTGTGGAGCTCATACAACTCTACTAGATCCAATAAATAATATTCAGACGTTCACAGGAAACAAACCTGTAATAGTAAGTTGAACTGATTTTCTTTCAACACATCCATTCATTGAAAACATGCACGTAAGGTTTTTACCATGGTCTTCAACTCTTGGTATGTATAAAGATGTGATATTTCTCCCTTCAATCTGAAGTAGGGTGGAAGTCAATATCGAAATATTCAGAGTTGAAGTGCATTGAATGGGAACTCCAACACCAGCTGTTAAATTTCCAGGCACAATCAAAGACAGCAAGGATGGTCCTGTTATATCAGAGAGAGGACAAATGATGGCTTTCAAAATGAAATTACAATCATGTTGTAGATGTAAGAGTAATGATTGAAGGAAGATAATAATGAGAAGATCAAATCTTCTCTATCATGAAAATAATTAATTTTTTTCTAATTGTGTACATATATATCAAAAGAAGAAGTATCAACAAAGAAGGATAATTTTGGATTTTTCTTGCATGGAATTACTACCGCAGCTAAATATCGTTCTACAGCAGCAAAATATATCATTTTTTGCTGCTACACAGATATTGGATAGAGGTTGCTATTCATTCATTCACATTCAGAAATGGAAATGATGCGTTTACCTTTTTATTTATAATTATTTTGGAAAAGGACATAAATATTACTGTTTTGAAAACACTTTTCTCACAAAATTCAGTATTCTATACATGCCAAGTTAGTCCAACTCGATTATCTCAAATCGTCTTATCAGCAGAAAGCGCAAACGTTTATATTGTAGAGAAAAATGAAATAAAAAGTTGGAAAACATCCTTGATATCATTCATTAATCTATTCATGTAGCCTTGAATGGCAGAATGCTTTCAAGTACATTATGACTACAGCTAATGAATGCAGAAGGTCTATTAGTCATTTGGGAAGTGGAAAGCAGATTGAAATTTTTTTATG
>JANVCG010104655.1:0-14555 GCA_025505365.1 Haliclystus inabai
ATCGTTACTTTAATTTATGAATAAAAGTAACTAGTTACCGTTACAAGTTACTTCATTTCAAAACTAACTAGTTACAAATAGAAGTTACTCAAAAAGTAACGATTACTAGTAACGCCGTTACTTTTGTAATCGTTACTAACATCCCCGCCCATTACAAGCTCAAGCAAATTTTTATTGCTGATTTCAGTTTGGAAGTTTTCATATCCAGTGCTAATCCTCTTTAAGAATTTTGCATGCTACCGGTAGCCATGACAACACGTCATTCTAAAGCGCGAATCCGTTCACTTAAAACCACAATTATCATTTGTTAAAAAAAAAATTAGTTGAAAGCGCTTTTGCAAGAATATCAATACAAAGTATCACATTAGATTAAAGGGTTACCACACGGCGACCGTGTTTGGATCGCCTCATCCAAACACGCGTGATGTTGGGAGACATGAGAAAGCGTCAGAAAAAAAACACGAGCCCGCAGGGGTGGCGATCCAAACACGGTCGCCGTGTGGTAACTATTTTATAAATCGATTGTAGGTCAAAACATTTTCAAATTATGCAGAATTATTTGCAATTTTCAAGGCACGTGATGTGATTGCTGAAACAGATCAACTCGTATTTTCTTACTAAAAGCGTCAGAGTATCAAATAGCCAATCAATGGTCACGTAAAACAAAGGCGTCCAATGTGAACCAATAAGAATCTTCAGGTCTGGCGTATTTCCGGTGACAAATCATGTCTATCTTTTTGCAATTTCATGAATTTTTGTACGAATTTATGAAATTGAGCTTTTAATTGCAATAAAGAATCGTTAAAATGTGAGCTGTTCAATACTGTGTTTGCAGCGGAAAAGTTCATGCTTGATTTAATAATTAAAGTCGATTTTAATAGCAATTACTGTTCTGAAGATTGAAAAAAGCATTTTGTGCAACGGTATGATGTTTAGTGATTAAATTTGAATTAAAACTAAGTGAAATTCATGTGCTACATTACTACCAAGGATTTCCTCTGTAAATGTTCAAACCACGCCATTTCATTCATTTTATCTTGTTTTCTTGTTATTCAAAGAATCTTACAACCCCGAGAAAACGTTACACACTATTTTTGTAACTTTTTATCCCATCGAGGGATCAGTTCTGTATAAATTGTTTCTGTGGATTGACCAATTTTAGCCTTCGTCCTTTTGTTTACGTTTCCAATTCCAAACATGGCTTTTAACCAATCAAATTGCTAGAAAAACGTTCAATTATCTTTGACGATTTATAATGCTCCTTCATAACAAGGTCTCTAATTCAGATAAATTAGGCTTCTGATTATTTGTAAAATGGATTTCAATATTAGTTAAGAACTCTAATGTCAACTAGTTCTGTCAAGCAGCGTTGGATTTGTGTACATTCCAATAAATGCATTGAAGCCATTGAAATTTTTGCACTCAAGTAGGTTACTCTGAACTACTCCCCACCACATGCATCTCTATGAAATTTAAACCACTACTTTTGCAAAGTCATCAAATTGAAGCTGTTGCATCCTTTGATTGTCACTGTTTTTGAAATCTCTCATCTAGTCATCACTTGTGTCTCTTTAACAGATAAAAGAGCTATCAGATATCAATGCAGATTCTACATCACTTTGCGACTCCCTGAATAAACAATTGGAGACTTTGCAAATGCAGAATGATGATTTGTCAAATCAACTAACAGCAGTCAAACAAGAGGTCCACGAGAAAAGTGCAGAGAATGAAGCATTACAAAAAAGCATTGCCGCTCTTGAGGAAAGCCTGGCAACTTGTACCAGTCAGTTGAATGAAAAGAAAGATGAAAATAGCTCCTTGCAGAGCCAATTCAAAATCCTTGAAACTGAACAGCAAGAACAGCTACAGCGTTTTGAAGAAATAACAACAATTAAAGCAGAGTTAGAAAATACTGTTGATTCTCTCAGTAAAGAGCTAAAAGATAAAGATGCACTGCTGTCAGATTCAAGTGCTAAATTACAACAGACTTTGAATCTTTTAGAGCAGATCGAGTCCAGAAATGCGTCAATGGATGAGAGAATTTCATCACTTGATGCTGAAGTGAATACTTATGAGGCTAAATTAAGGGAGGCAAAGGAGACTGTTGAAGCGAAAGAAGAAGAAAACCGCGAATTGAATAGTAAATTGATGTCAACTACTGATGAACTTGATTCTGCTGTAAAAGACAAAGATAGTCTAAAAGCAAAAGTAGATGACCTGTCTGATGTATTATCAGTTAAGGAACAACAATGCTCAGACTTAGATTCAAAATTAGATTTGGTTGAAAGAGATGCTGAAGAAAAAATTGAACGCAGTAAGAAGCTTTTGGAAGAATATGAATCATTAATTGCCGATAAAGATCAGTCTACTGGTAATTTGATGGAATCAAATCGACGTGAAGTCGAAGAAATATCTGAAGAAGTACACAAATTACGACTTGAATTACAAGAAACGGCTTCAAAAGCTGAATCTGATGCTCGAGAATGGAATGATGAACGATGTAAAATGGATTTATTGATACAGAAAACAAATACAAAACATAAAGACTGTGTTAATACCTTAGCTGTTAGCCAAGATAATCTCTCAACAATTGAAATGAAATACGTGGAATTGAAATCTGCCAAAGAACACATGGAAACAGATTTGCATGAAAAGATTGATGAGTTAGAAGCCAGCTGCAATCGTTCTCGTGATCAATGTGATGCACTTCAAATGGAAGTTAATGAGTTGCGTCAATCCATGGAGCTCAAAGTTTCAGAATTAGAGCATACTAAAGAGAGACTAGTTGATGCAGAGAAAAGCAACGAGGCTGTTAACAAAGAGTTAAGGGATGTTACTGACACTCTTGAAAAATGCAAAGATAGTTTGCTTGCAAAGGAAGCACTTATTGCAGAATACACAGAAAGGTGTGAACAGCTTGGCATAGAACTATCAAGTGTAGCTGACAGCAAGACTGTTAATGAGCAAACACTCCACAACACTCTTGAGTTATTATCAGAATCAAAACAACGTATTAGTATTCTTGAAGAGAGGGAAAAGCAATTAATAGACAGTGAATCGTCAATGAAGGACGAGTTAGAACAGACTGTTGCATCTTTGAACGATATTACATGTCAGGCACGCAATGGAGAAGAGTTGCTCTCCGAATTGAAACAACAGCTTCAAAGTGCAGGTAATGAGATCCAGGCTCTTTCTTTAGAGAGAGATGAATGTAAAGAAATCAGCATTCGTCGTTTAGAAGAATTGCATGAATCAGCAAAGCAAATTGATGAGGAGCGATGCCGTAATGAGGAGAGTGCTGTTATTCTGGGAGATTTAAGGCATCAATTGAAGTGTTATGAGGAGAAGGTGTCTCACGATGCTTCTGAGAGTGACACTATTATATCTGCTAAATCTGAAATCATAGCCAAACTTGAATTTGAAGCTCATGAAAACCATAACCAATTGAAGTCTATGGAGAAGGAAACAGCAATTATCAATCTGGAATTGCAAGATACCAAGGTCTCACTGGAAAGCTCCAAGCAGGAAATATCTCAGCTGAAAGAAGCATTGAATGCAACTGAGAATGAAAATGTATCTAAACTCACTATTTCCCAATTGAAAGTAGGGGAGCTAGAAGAATGTGTAAGTGAACATTTATCTGTAATTGGTCGATTGGAAAGCACTATCGAAGAACTACAAGCTGCCTTGATTGCTAAAGATCAAAAACTATTTTCTGAAGTTCAGGATAAGGAAGAAATGAATAATAAATCCAGACAGATTCAAATTGATTTGGATACCAGTTTATCAAACCTGAATGATAAACTATCAGAGCTTGAGGTGGCACAATTGAGAATCCACGAGCTTGAAGAAACTATAGCAGATAGAGAAGCTCAAGCAGATGATTTGCAGAAGATTCTAGAAAAATCTATCAGAGAAGACCAGGATCAAATTGATGAATTGAAAAGAGAATTAAGAAATTGCGAAGCACAAATCAAAGATCTACAATCAGAAATTGATCATTCTTACCAAATGATTGAACAGCTAAATAGAGAGTTGAGTACAGAAAAAGATTCAAATGAATCCAACAAACAAAAAGTTACCAAGTTAGCAGAGGAGCTACAGCAGAATGAAAATCAGTTGAATAACAAAGAGGCAGAAGTACTCAAGTTGCAAGAAACAATCAAAGATCTTGTAGTGTCTTTGGATTCACAAAAAGTTGAACTATCAGTAATGCAGTGTAAATCTGAATCAGATCTGAACCAGTCATTAGATGAAGTGAATCATTCTAAAACTCTTATTTCTGAATTGCAAGCTGAGATAAGATCTCTCAGTTCTGCAAAAGAAGAGAAATCTGTTGAATGCCAACAATTGCAAACTAAGTTGGAGAAGAAAGTCAAAGTGTTTGAGGAACTAAAAGCAAAGGCTACTCTCAAAGTTAAAAGCCTCAAAGATGAGGTTGCAAATCTTTCCAATGAGCTTCATGAACTCAAATCAAAGTATAACACTCTACAAGAACAATACAATGCAGTAGAAAAGTCAAATTGTATCAAACTTACAGATCTGCAGGAAAGCCTCTCAGTTGTTACCAAGGAAAGACAAGAATTAACAAAGCAAAACGAGGAACAAGCTGAACAGCTAAGCTCTCTACTATCTGCAACTGATACATTAAAGACTATGGATGGTTTGAATAAAGATCTACTTGCAAGCAAAGCAGAATTGGTTGAACTCAAGGAAAAGCTAGAAAATGAATTGATTGATGTGAAAAACGAAAAACAAGAACTTGCTGAACAGTGCAATGAACTGCGAAAGCAATGCTTGGATTCCAGTAACTTTGCGTCAGAGATAGAAGTACTCAAAACAGCCCTAGCTAATGTTAAAAAAGAACAGGATGACTACATTTTCTGTATAGAAAATCAAAAGAAAGAAATAATGCAGCTATCACAGGATGTAAATTTGAAAGAAGAAAGAATCACATTGGTTGAATCAGAAAATTCCAAACTCTTAACAAAAATAAGTGATCAATCTGAAGAAGGGAATGCTGTGAGGGAAATGTTGCAAGAGGCATTAAATCAAGTTCAAAGTTCACAAGGCGACATAGCCATGCGTGACAAAGAGATTGAGACGCTGAAGGAGGGACGCATTGATTCAAATGTTATACAAGAACTGGAAAATAAAATTGAGCAGTTGACAAGTGAAGTTGATAGAAGTAATGAAACTGAGTTAGCTCTACAACAATCTCTTAGTGTAGAAATAACAAATCGAAGTAATTTGGAAGAAGATCTTCAAAACCGAATATCAGACAACGAAGTATTGAGGACAAAAGTTGCTGAACTAGAGGCAGCTGCTTCAGATGTTAACACCACCATTTCAGAACTACACGAAAAAGCTCATTCTTTAGCAAAGTCAAAGGGAGAAATGGAAGTATTGCTGCAAGACTCTGATCAGCTTAATAAATCATTGTTAGACGATAATGAGAGCAAGGCGAAAGAGCTGGTAGCGTTGAATGTGGCTCTTAGTAATGCAAACAAGAAAAAAGAGGACTTAGAGCAGCTTGTTGCTAATAATCAGTCACTCCTTTTAGAAAATCAAAACTTATCACTAGAATTAGATGATAGTCGCCAACTCATTCAGCAATTAGATGAGATGAAGGAAAGATTGCGAAGTGCAATGGCAGATAAGTCAATACTTGAAGAGAAAACCGTGACTGCACAATCATTGTTAACAGATAGTAATAGTCTAGTTAAAACTTTACAACTAGAAGTTGATGCACTTAAATCTGATATGGAAAGCCGTATTCAAACTGTGTCTGAATCATCTGAAAAAGAGCAGCAACAATTGAAGTTAAAATGCGCAAAACTAATCAAAAAATGTCAAGGACTGAAAACTGAGAATGAATCAAACCAAAAAGTGAATCATGAACTTAAAGAGAACCTTCATAAGATAGGTCTTGAATTGACTAAGGCTGAAGAGGGAATTACAGTTCTTGAAGAGAAACAAAAGATTGACAATCTAGAAATCGAAGCTCTCAAATCATCTATTTGTGATAAAAATAATGATATTGAAAATATGGAGCATGAATTGGCTGCTGCAAATAGTAAAATTCTTGAGCTCTCCCAAAGTCTTAACCAAAGCAGAGATGAGCAACAGAATATGTCAGAGTGTACAGGTCAACAAATGATAACATTGCAAAGTATGGTAAACCAACTAGAAGCTGAACTTCAATCTAGAAGTAAGCCTGCTTTAGTCAGTGAGACACCTTTTCAAATAGATGATGGACAGATTATGGTTGCTTCTGCCCCAATGGTTGAACACTCTCCGGTCAATGAAATTCTATGTAGCTCAGATGCTGAAGCTGCTACTATGACTGAACCGATGGTGGAGGCCAATGGAAGTGACAGCCTAACCCATGTAGAATCTTTGCTGGAATCAAAAGAAGCAGAATTATCTGAATTGAATGCAAGCTTGACAAAAGTCTCATCAAATTTTGACAAAGCACGTAAAAGAATTGCTATGATGAAAAAAGTAGAGCTTAAGATTAGCGAAGAAAATGCTTCATTGCAACGTGAACTTGAGTTAAATAAATCCAAGATAGAAAGATTACTGATGGATTACGAAGCAGCTAAATGTGAAGCGAATGACCTAAAATCTAACAAAAATCATCTTGAGTTACGCATTGCAGAGTTGATGGAATTATTCAATAAAGTTGATGCTGAGAAAAATGCTCTGAAGTGTGACTTTGATTCTATATCCAATGAGATTGATTCACTGAAGAATTTGAAACTCAATACAGAGGAAGAACTTGAAAGAACAAAACTATCTTTACAATATTCTGAGGAGAAATGTCAACTACTAGGTAGTGAAGTTGAAAGACTGGAAAGCTTAACTGCAACACAAAATGAACATTTTGAGAAATTAAAAGAAGGTATCATTGCTGAAGAGGCGAAAATAGCGAAAAAGGAAACTGCAATGGTGGATATGTTGGAAAGTATGGAGAGTTTAAGAGAAGAATCTGTTTCTGAAATTGAACAGCAGCTAAACCAATCCATCAATGAAAATCAACACCTTAAGAATATTGTGACAGAGCAAGGAAAAGCTATGGAAATTCTGAGGGACGAAATGAAACACGCCACGACTGTAAAGCAGACAATTGAAAGTCTTAATGTTTCAGTAGAAGATTTGCAAAAGGACAAACTGAAGCTGCAGGAAGAATGCGAGTCCAGGCAAAGTAAAATTGAAGCTCTGGAATGGGATTTAGATGTTAGTCGTGAAAATAACCAAACAGAAAGCCCACCTGGTGAAGAGATTGAGCTGATTAAGAAACAATTGGAAGAAGTCAATTCAGATCGAGACAATCTTACACAAGCATTAAAGGATGCTAAGATTGAAATGACAAACCATACTAAAGAACACCAGATGCAATTGGAGAATCTTAGAGCTGAAGTTACTAATGATATTGAGGCCAACTATACTGACACAATCAACAAGCTTGAAGAGCAGAAACAGTCTCTACTAGAGCAAATTAAAACAACAGAACTTGAGTCTGAATCAAAATTAGCTGATATCACTTTGGAGCTAGAGAAGTCGCGCGAAGAATTGACGAAACAGAGCCTTGCAAACGAAAAAGATGTTAAAGTTGAAAACGATAAAAATCCACTTGTTGAACAGTTACAGAATGAGTTAATGACAAAACAAGCATCACTTGAGCAAGAGGAAAAAGGTATTGAGTTACTGAAGCAAGAGATAAGCGATATGAAAAGTCATAAAGATGAGATTATACGAAAATTGAAGATCAAAGTCAAGCAGGTAATGAAAGATCGTGATTTGATACGTGAAAATCTACAAACTGAAATAGAGAGACTGACTCAAGAGAAAGATTTGATATTCAATGAAGTGCAGGCGAATTCTCAAAGCAAAGAAGACAAATTGAGAAATACTGAATTACAATTAATTCAATCCCAAGCAGAAGTCGAGGAAGCTAAAGCAACCATTGATGACAGAGATAAAGAGATTGTTGACCTGAAAGAAGCTCTCAATGGTTCTGATGAAGACTCGAACGAAAGGGAAAAACTTCTTGAAGCAAAACTAGAAGAGAAGTGTGCTGAATTGGATAAATATCGTTGGGATGCAAGTGACACAGAGATGAAAATTTATCATTTAGAGCAAAGGCTGGGCGCTATAATAACAGACAAGGAGGAGATTGATGAACAACTAAGACTAGCTAACGAATCTGTTGAAGTGAAAGATGATATCATTGCCAAGCTAAAAGGTCAGTTGAGCATTACACATGAAGATTCTACCGCCAGTATTGCTTCCGAAAAGACTATTGGAGAAGATGTTTCTCATCAGCAAAAAGTAATCGATGACTTGAGAAGTGTGGTTGATTTATTAACAGCATCAAATCGATCAATTAATAGTGAGTTAATTGAGAAAACAGAATGTATAGATACAATTTGTTATGCATTTGAAGAAGATTATGATAGTGATTTAGCACAAAAGTTAATCACCCAACATCAAAACCTAGAGAATGAAGTTGTTTCATTGAAACAACTGTTAGAAAGAAAAAAATCTGTTGAATTGAAAAAAGTACCTTTAGAAGATTATGCAAATTGTGACATAACTGACTTAGCTCAGAGGCTGCAGGAGTCCGAGGCTGAATGTCAGCAACTGGAAACAACAGTGGAAGACATGGAGGCAACAGTGAAGGAGCTTGAAGCCACAGTAGAATACCAAGAGTCTAATGCAAGAAAGCTAGAAGAAAGCATTGAAGAACTTGGATCAACGGTTGAATATCAAACAACCTCAGTAAACGACTTAATAACAACTATAGAGGAACAGAAAGATGAATTGACTGAAGTCAAAAGACTTTTGGAAGAAAAAGAAGAAAACATACATAATCTTTCAGCAGAACTACAAAGTACTTTAAATGCTACACATGAGAATAAAGGTGAAGTGGCCCTTACGTTGACATCAGAATCATCTTGCCAAACTGAAGGTAGCGATGTATCAAGAGAAAACACACTGTCTGTGTCAAAGAGTACGAACACAGACAGTGAATTTGACCAGAAATATGAAGATAATGTTAAAATTGCAGCTAAGCAATCAACATCAGTAGGTACAAACACAGATAGTATAATAACTGAATTCATTGCAAATTCTGTTGAAGTGGAAGCCTGTCAATCAATGCCAGATAAAGGTAGTCTTAATGAAGATGCTAATCACTCTATATCAAAAGCTACAGATGTAGTAGTTGGTGTTAGTGACACTGAGTTGAATGTATCAACCACAGAAATACAGGAAGAGCTGCCAGCAGATGCCTCAGCCATAATTGATGATTTGTCTCTGCAGTTAGAGAAGGCAACAGCTAGCCTAGCAAGAGAGACAGAACATTCCCATTCGATTGAGCAGCAATTAAAGGAGATTACTCGCCAGTGTCAAGATCTGGAGTTAAAAAAGCATGATGCTGAATCTGATGCTAAGCAAACTAAGGTATGTACTGCTCGTTCCTATTTCCCATTTCTCATAAACGCTATCGAAAAGCCTTTTCAATGGGGTTATTATGTTAATGTACCAATCAGGGTCCCACAATCACAAAACCTGTAGTATTCCAGTTACTTGGATAATCTTTTTCTATGGTATCAGTTGACAATGTACTATTTTGCCTGAACAGGACTGAGCATACAGTGAGACCTGTATATAAAGGTCACCCCATAGAGCAGTCACCTTTCAATAATGGTCAATCCAACTTGCTGAATATGTTAACTTCTTTCCAATTCAACCTGTGTGTAAAGACTACCTCTCCATAGTGGTCAACATTCCTAAATCTCATAGCTGGCCGCTATGCAGTGGATTCACTGTAGTAAAATATATCATAAAGTTAGACTTACCTTATTCTATTTTCACCATTTGCATATTTGAGTTCTGAAAATTGTGCTTTCCTTTCAATGCCATGTATTTGTATTGTATTTCTTAATAATTGTTGGCATTTCACAGGTACTCCTTAAACAATTGCAATTTGATTTCAATCGGATGTCACACGAGAAACCATTGGTTGAAGAACAACAGTCAGATGGTGTGTTACCTGAAATATCTGAACGCATTGCTGAAAAGAATAAATCATTGAAAGAATTACGTGAGAATTTTGAAATTGTTGTCACTGAAAAAGATCAAATAATTGAACAGTTGAGAAAACGATTGACATCTGCAAATGAATATCACAGGAAAGAAGCTGATGAATACTTAAATAAAGCGAATGAGTTGAAGTCAGCATTGCATCATGCACAGCAATTAAATTCATCATCTTCAGATCGTATTTGTGACCTTGAAAACAAGTTAGGATTAACTCAGAAACGATTTGAGCGTGTTTTAGAGGAAAACAAATTGATTGGTACATCGTTGATTGACGAATTTCAAGATATTTCAGAAGGGCTACGCCAAGATGTTCACTTGGCAATTCAGGAAAAGAAAGACATAGAATCATCGCTTGAATTAGATCGTTTAACCCTAGAAAACCAAGTAGCGAAACTACAAGAGAATCTACATAATACAGAATTTAAGTTTTCTCATTTGAAGACAACTTTAAGTGAAAAAGATATGTTAATCGCTGAGCTGCAAGATCGTGTTGAAGCAGCCAGTGATTTACTAACACGTCAACAGTATTACAATGGTTTAGAATCAAGAACAAAAGCTGTAGAAAGTGATTTGCAAACTGCAAGGGTTGAGCGTGATGCCACAAATAATGCATTAGCTGGTATGAGAGTTACAAAGGAACAGTTAGAACACGAATACAGTCAACTGACTCATCAGCATGAGAAACTAATGCGTGATCATGCTGCCGAGTGTGATAAATTGAGAATGGAAAAAGCAGAGTATTGCCAAGAGCTTAGGAGCTCATTTGATAACATCATTGCAGAGAAGGATAGCATAGTTAATGAATTACGTCATCGCATGCAAACACTGCAACATGATGATAATACCATGGTTGAAAGACATGATGCCGACATTGAGAGTTTGAAGAATGAATATGCTTATCAGATTGAAGAGCTTCAGAATAGGATATCTGATTTGATATCTGAAAAAGAAGTCATATTGAAAGAGAAATCAAATCAAGCCGGCCTGAATAAAGATTTTGAACAATTGTTAAAAGAAAAGGATGACGTTGTCGATGACAGAACCTCTGAGATTAATCGACTGAACCTTGAAATCAACAATAAAACAACTGAGCTTTATTCAATATCACAACAACTCAGTTTACTTCAAGCTGAGATTCAATCTAAGGACAGTCAAATTGAGGGGCTTTTATCAGATAAAATTGCCTTAACAACTAGTAATGCATCTGCTATTGAGCAGGCTGTGATTGATAAAACCAATTGTTTGTCAGAATTACGTAACGAATATGACCAGACACTAGCAGATGAGAGGCAATTAAACTCTCAACTAGAAGAGAAAATAGCAACTTTGCAATCTGAATCTACAGATCTTCATGTTATTGTAAATGATTTGAAGAATGAGAAAGCTGTTATGGATCAATCTCTTAGCGATGCCAATCTGAAGCTAGAGCTACTCAGTGCCCAAAAAGAGGCTACCATCAATGAGAATCAAGCACATGTTGCAGACATTGATAAATTGAAAGGTCTGTTAATTGACTGGGAGGAAAAATGTTTTAATTTGCAGAAACGTATAGATACCATGCAATCTCATTCAAGTATGCTAGCATCTCATATCCACTCAGTACTTGCTGCTCCAGAGGATGTTCACACTTCTAGCTTAGAATCCAATATCACAGATGTATTACAACGTTTGAATCAAACAAAGCAAGAATTACAAGAGGCCCTCAATCTCAGGCTAGAACTAGACATTTGCAATTCCAAAATACATGAACTTGAACAGCGTAACAATAGTCTGATTACTGAAAGATTATCGATAGAGAAGGATTTGATTTCTGTTAATATTGCTAAAGATAATGCTGTTGAAATAGCAAGAGAAGATCTTGAATTTACTTTAAAGAGTTTACGGGGTGATCTAGAACGAGCAACATCAGATAATGAGCATCTTCAGAATGAGATTTTCTTTATGAGACAAGACACTAAATCAAGAAAGCCACATCAGTTTATTGATGCTTCAACTAATACAGACAGTAGTGCCAAAATACAGATAGAGGAAGTCCTGAATAAATCAATTGTTAAGAGTGTTGATGAATCAAAACCAAAAATCATTGAAGAATGCATTCAACAATCATCAGCAGTTATCTCTGAAAGCTCTCCAGATGTATTGATCAGTCCAACATCAACTTATAATAACAATAAATTGATATTTGATGTAAATCAACTACACGAGGAGCTTGACAAACAGAAAAAGATTGCGGCAAAGCTCAAGTCAGCTGCTCGTCGCTATCGACAACAATTTGAAGAGGCTGAAATTAAAAGTCGTAAAGAAATCGATTCCTTAAATGATGTATGTCAACGTCTGCGACAAGAAAATTCAGACTGGCATGAGCAATGTAATATGAAAGAGTTGAACTTAAAAACCATGAGAGAAGAAGTAGATTCCCTTGTTCAGGAAAAAGCAAGTCTAGTAGAAAGATACCGTACTGAAGCTGAAGTAATGAATGTTGAATATAATAACAAAACTGAACGTCTTTCACAGTCTTTCATGGCGCAAATTGATGAACTAAAACAGAAGTTAGATTATTTGAATTCTCAAACAGCTGATCTTGAAAACAATCTCTCCTTCAAAGAAAGTGAATTATCTGCTATTAGTGGTACAAATACAACTCAAGAGCTACAAATTAATGAACTACAACACTCCCTTAGTCTTTTAAATGAAAGTTGTCGTGAAACTCAAGCAGAATTTGAAAGTGAACATCAAAAACGATTAAGTGTGGAAGAAAAATTACATCATGCGTCATCAGAGTTGGACGAGCTTCATCATTATTTGGCACAGAAAACAACCGCAGATGTAGGTACTGATAATGCTGCATTTGATTATATTGATCTATCATCACGTGATGAAAAAATGCAAGATTTGATCAACAGATTGAACCTGTCCCAACAAAATCTTAATATTGCTGAAGGGCAACTGCAAAGATCTGGGGATAGGATTGCTATGCTGGAAAGTGAAAAGCTAGAACGGGAAAGAATTCTTCATGATCTAAGAGAAGAAATCGGCGAGATTGTTCAATCCAAGAATGAAACCATTGAGCTATGGAATCAGAAAGTGCACATGGCAGAAGCGACTAAACAGGTTGAAATCAAAGAGTTAACACAAAATCATGAAGTACAGCGCTCATCTTATCTGGATGAGATGGAAGAGGTGCAACACAAATTGACAACCACAACTGATGAGTTACTAAAGTCAAAATCAAAAATTGCTGATTTAACATCAGAGATAGATGAATTACGTAGTCATATTGATGCTGCAAATACCAGCTATAATGCAATACAATCTCAGAATCAAGCATTAATGACTCGTCAACAAGAGGCTCAATTATCATTCTCAAGTTTTCAAAACCATGCAAACAACCAACTGAGGGAAAAAGACAGTAGTATATTGTCATTAAAGGAAACCGTTGATCGCTTATCAGTTGAGCATGCAGAGCGTCAGAAAAGTATTGAATCACTGCAAAAGACCTGTTCAGATGAAAACACTGCCCTCAACAGAGTCAAGGCATTGCTTGCAAGAGAACAGGAACGGTGTAAGCGTCTTGAGGCAGATTTAATGTATGCCACCGGTCGTAACCGTGCCTTGGAGGCAGACTCTCAACTTGCCACTGAAAATGCCCTATCTCGAGTAGAGGAATCCAACCAGCAATTGAGACTATCTGCTTATAAGAAAGACAAGCAGCTACAAGAGGATAGAGTGGTTATTGATCAATTGATGCAGGAAAAAGAAATTTTATCTGGTCAAATCAGAAGATTAGCTGCAAAGACATCTGCTACAACTGATCAAAGCGATGGATTGATAGTACCTCCAGTGAAAGATGAAACACTGCAAATGGAGATCTCACAATTGCGTTTGCAAATTCAATCATTGGCTGCAGAGAAAGATGCTGTTAATCAACACCATGACAACGTAGTTGAAGAAATGATTGGTGAATTATCAAGTGAACGACGACGCAGTGAAACACTCCAGTCTTCGCAGCGGTTATTACAGGCCAAACTGTTTTCTGTTTTAAAAGGATTTCAATCTCTGTTATCTGATTTAAAAAATAGCCAAGCTGATTTGAAAGAAGATCTCTTGTCAAAGTTAGATGCAGCCAAACAAGATTTGAATTTTGCTTGGTTTGAAGTCAAGTCTAAATTACCAGATATGATTTTTAAATCGCAAGAGTTGACATCACCACAAGGAGATGGAATGGTAAGCATGCATACCCAGCCACTTTTGATAACATTGGTGTCTCATTTCAGCTGCCTCAGATCTTCAGCGATACTATACATATATAATATATTGTATCTGTATGTCGGTAAAGGTTCGCAATAGGCATCCAGTGTCAGTGTTTGGAAATCATGCCTAAAAACTTTTATCTTTGTGAATCAATACCCTATTGATCTAATTGGGTTAACTGTCATTTTCTTTCT
>JANVCG010104766.1:0-14551 GCA_025505365.1 Haliclystus inabai
ATCACCAGATGACATGATAAACGAATATATAAGTCTAAATAGCAAATCTAAAGAGCATTTATACAGTGCGTAGTTTTGAAAATGTAGTCGCAAACGGTTTTGCAACCCAAACAGCGTTCCCTCACACTGTTTCAAGTACAAATCAAAAGTAGCTGAAAGGCAACGCTCTGATTGGACATTGTTATAGAGCTCCTTTGTTCAAAACAATTGAGCGGCTTGATGTTTTAAAATGGAGCTATCTGATTGGATGTTGAAATGAAGTCTCCTTCACCAGCCAATATAAGGTAAACGAAAGAAGCTACATAAAAATGGTCTAGTTTTCTGAAATTACCGAAGAAATACCAACAAAATGAATCTAAGGACTTGAAAAACGATGAAAATTTACAAATTTTACAAACTGTTTACCAAAACGAAAAAAAAACGCGTCAAAACAACAAAAAATCGAAGGTATGCTGCATAAAAACACAGAAGTTTGTGTTTATACACTCGTTTTATGAAGAAACATTTTCAGAACCTTGTAGATTAATGATTTTCCTAGCTGCTAAAATAATTTCAAAATCATTTTTTTTTTAATTTTTTGCAAAATTAGACTAGAGAGTGACCTTGTATTACGTAATCATTGGTCAGCTATAGTTTAGATATTTATTTGGTGATTTTCTTTTTAACATCATTTTGATAATTATAGTTCATTCGTTGATGATTTTTTTCATTTCACCTCAATTGCATATACATTTATCATATTATTGAATAATTTTTAATCAGGTATGCATTGTGTCCTATTAGATTTTGAAAAGTTTCCCTCAAAACCCATATAAGAAGTATTAGAAAGGTACAGTAGGTTTAAATCTTGAATAATTATAAACAACTGTGAAGTCCAATGTAAAACAACGGATATTAAAATCTTTACAAAATCATGCCTCAAGCAATTTAGAAATTGTCAAAGCAAATGTAGCATTTTATATTACCCTGCATAGCAATATTAAAACTTTTGATTCCTTAGAGTGGAAGCTATTGAAGAGCAGCGACTTGTCCTGTGTCTTGAGATTGATGTGTATCGTGTCAAAGCCATTATAGAGTCTATAATGATCTGCAGTAATTGTTTTTTTATCGTTTACCAGAATGAAGTGATGACGCTCTAATTCAGAAGTGACATCAGAACAGTCGAAAGTGCAAATAATATTTGATGTCAATTCATGAAATCTATTTTGAAATGTGGCCTGAGAATAGTTCAAACACTTGCAAAAAGTCTGAGGTAATCTTAGAATCCTTGAAATAAAAAATTCTACAAAGATTGTGCCTAACATATCAATTTAGAGAAGAAGTGCTCCCATTAACAAAATTTGTAAGTATAAGAATGACGTGCTTTAAGTACGATTACATAAAATATAGCTATACCTAGTAAAATTAAAAAAGAAGGTGCAAGATCTCGCCAAGACGGTTTTGCCATCCGTCTCCTGTAACGAAAATGTAGACCATAGTTGATTCAATGTGCTCCGCAGTAAAATCACCATACTTCACACCATTAGCGTCTCCAGGGTTCATAGGCTGCAATTTTCCATTTAAGTTCGTTGGACCACACGCAGTAAACCACCAACCAGAATTATGATCATTAGCGCAATTCAAATTCTCAGCGATATCATTATCATTGTCAAAAGTGGAAAATTTAGCTCCATTGTTTGCTTGTAATGGATTTTGGGATACATCTTCGTTTGTAAATGAGAGACGGTAACCATCAGACTCACTGCTTACCTTAAGTAATAAACAAATATATTTTAACATGCAATTAATATCTATAATATTATTAACAATGGGTAACCCATTGCATATGGTTTAATTTGATTGTGATTCAGCCCGTTTTCTATTTAGAATGTAAGATTAATTAGGTTAATAAGACCTTGGGCCTGCAGATGGTGCTTCAACGATTGAAACAAAAGTATGCAGGCAAATACTGCTATAGGCGGTACCTTGCGACTTTAATTGAATAATATCAACTAGTATAGTATTATAGCATAGTAGTGTTTCATTATTATTAGTTGTAATACCTATCTTCATGTCAGCTCTAAACTTGTAATATATTGAAGTAATCACTGAATTATGTTGCAGTACAGCTTTTTTTCAAAGTTCTACTAATTGAAATTTGAAGCCGATTTGAAACGACTGCTGCTCAGCTTGGATTTTAAGATTATCTTACTGACTCACTCTCGATCTTGCCATAAGAATTACTTGCCATACAGTATTCTATTTCATTTCTTTATTTGCAATTCATAAGCTGTTTGACCATGGTGCATTCTGCTTTTTAATTTTGGTAATTTAATTTTCAACTGGACCTGACATAAGGGACATGTCAACATAACTACAACAGCAAAAATTATGAAATTGAAATTATTTATTGTAGCAGAGTAATATCTGAAAATGGAATTCCAGCTGAGATTTTGAAAACATTTTGTAGTAATAATAAAGTGGAAAAACAAAAACAAGTTCGGTTGCGTCGTGAATGAAATGTGGGCAAACAAAGAGCTAAAACCATCGTTAAATGTTGAAGAAGATTTCATCAGAGCAAAAGTTTTCACATAAAACATTTGCAGTCATTTCACGATGATGCAATGTTCTTTCCGTGGTAAATTGACTTAGCTTAAACTGTTTTATTTATCTTTATATCTCCATAGGAATAAAATTGAACTGTTCGAAAAACGCTTTTCTGCGGATAACAGTCTACATGCAAATTGAAGGCATTGAATAGAAGGCATCGAATAAAAGTGTGAGCAATTGTTGCGTTCTATGGAATATGAAAATAGGCATACAGTTGAAACAATGTATTTTAAAAGACAATAAGTCTCTTAAAAAACATTTGAGGCAGATTAGTATAGAAGATATTATTTCATGAAAAAGGGAGTCTCCTCTTCGAAGGCACGAAACGTTTGAAGAAACCTGTTGATAAAATTCGTAGTCTTAGTACCAAAGATGAAACTATCTCAAGAAACTGTTGTGGACTCCTCCCTTGCAAAATTAAGTTGGAATGATTTTGATTTCCAATTCCAAGTTTAGCCTTTTCAGGGCCTGTATACGCGATGAGGTGCATTAACTCATCACCCTGTTATATATTTCACCCAGCTGGGTAAAGAATATTGAGCTTTTACAAGGGTGAGCTGAAGCTATTGTTTCAGCCAATTAAACCCGCTTTGTATTGTTTACATGTGAGCTTTGGCAGCCATTGAAGCTGCGGAGAAGTTAATGCTGTTGAATTTTTTTTGAAAACGGATATATATCTAGTTTATTTATTGTTTTAGCTAACTGCTAGATGTACGATTCATGTCAGTGGATCTTACTATATATTTGATAAAGTTTGTGTGCTCTCTTGTTTCCTATTTTAAAGAGAATTTTCATCGGAATTTCACGGTCGTCACTGTTGTTCAAGTTGGTATAATAAAAGTGCTTAATTCAAGAGATTTTACTAACAAAATCTTCGTATCAAAGGAAAAGAGTTTTCTGAAACTATTTCATTCTTATATCCTAGTTTAAATCGACAAATTTTGCTGTCCAATGCCTTCAAACACAAATTAATTTACAACAGATTTATTGAGGGTCTAACTCTAGCTGCATCATCAAAACAAAATATCCAAAATGATACCCATCCCCCCAAAAAATAGTTGAATTCGAAACACCAAGCATGTAGATTCACGATGATACTGAAATCAGGCTAATATAGGTATTGAATTAGTTCACTTTTGAGGCGTAAATAATTTAATAATAGTTACGTACAGCACGGAGCTCAATTGAAATTCACTCCGTACAAAATGCCGTACTTCATGAAGATAAAACATAAAGCTTACAGATAAAACTTCGATTGAATACAGCATGGCATACAGATGCTTGGGGTATAAATTAATTGCAATAAAATGGCGAAAAACACCAACAAAATCTCGATTAGGTCCATCGTGAATGCTACGATCCGAGAAGGAAAAAAACAGAGCAAGGAATCTCAAATTCATGTCACGAAAAGACAATAGAAAAATTACGTCATTCTTCACTCATGAAAGCAAGTTTGAAAACTGTGCACAGTTTTCAAAGCAAAGGACGCTGGTCAGTCCAAAGGCTAGAACTCACCTTCCCGTTATAGATATTTCAAAAAGAGATGTACATTGCTTTGATCTCTCAGAACAAAACGATGAGTTAGCGCCATTATCGATGCGCCTTTAACTGTAGTTACACGGCTCTATTGGGTGTTATCGTTGTTTACATGATATATTTTCAACCCACATGATTGATGTCCCACGGAGGTATATCAGTTCAGTGAATCATCACAATATTCCCACGAGCCCAAATTGTAAAAACAATGGAAACCTAATACAATTGAGACATTCACAGAAGTCTGCTATAGAACAGTGGAGAGTTGCCTCACTCCATGTAAACAGGCCTTTAGTCCTTGCTAAATCCTAAATTCTGCAAATTCAGTAACAGCTAAATGAAGAGATTTAATGCCAATATTTTGTATACATTAGGAACTTTTAGTACTACACCACTTGCTTGGTTTCTTTTTCAAGGAAATATTTATTCCACTTTTTATAGAAAATCGATTTTGCTTCGAATCCCTGGCTGATTGCTGATATCCCTGGTTGGTTGTTTGTTATGTTCGTGTCAGAGTTCATAAAACAGGATTTTCATGTTCTCACTTCAAGACGCAACAAAATGACAACAGCGAATGTAACTCAGCTTGGGGTTTGATTTTATTTATAACAATTAGTAGCTTGCGTACCAGCCCCAACGTTTTTTCTCAAACGATAGGGTCTGTGCAACAACGCATGGTTTTCTGTCCGGTGGTCACAGAGATCTCGGAACCTAATTTATGCTAATTAATGAAATTTTACATTGTTCTCTCTATGATTGAAAATTTTCAGTCGCTTGCTATTCCATGTCGGTTTTGCATTTTAAAATGGCATTGACGCATTGACAATATGCAGAGTGTCTAGGATTAGTAATTAAAGCTTTTGAAATTAAAGCTTTTTCAGGGCATGTTGTTTCCTTCAAATTCATTGCTTCACGTTAAATCAACATCAAACCACAAATAATCAAAACAACCTTTAACTGAATATTGCTTTTGAATCAATAAGATTTCTATCGTTGTCATTTTCTGTGTTCATTTTACACTATAAAATCACATTATAAATCGCCACCATAATATTCATAAGAAAACCAGATATCAATTTCATGCTCAAGATTGAATGCTCATTTCATGGAGTAAAAATGAATAATTAGTTGCAATATAATAATTTCTATATGCTGCAATAATCCAATCAGATTCAATTTTTTGTTTGTTTTTATCTGTGTTTTTCAAGCTGCACTAGGTGACTTTTTATGGTTGTAAAAGAGATGAATAGCTGAAACTAATTGAATTCGATAAATAGATATTTTGGATGCTGTATTAATTACAAATATTTAAAAAGGCATTTAGAAAATGAATGGAAATTATTTCTTAAACAAAAACCTGCCTATTACGTCTGTAAATTGTAGTAAAATTCTAGGCTGCATATATACATATGACTTTCAGAACTATAAGATACCTGGAGGTGTATAGGAATCAAGTTCATGAACAGATAGAGTAAGCAAATTTGCTGGACGTTCACATATCAATTCTCACCTTGAAACCATAGTAAGTCGAAAATATACGGCTAGCCCCATTTTTGCGATTCACATAAATCTGGAAGGCTATCTCTTTCGCTTGATGTGAAATAATATGCAAGTTTTCGTTTCTTAACCAAAAATAGTCTTCATTGTGACCTCCAAACCCATATTTGTAGTCATTCCATGATTGATTGAAGTTATCTCCATCACTATAATGTTTGGAAACCATTATGTAAGCTGAAACGAGATGGTAATACTATTATGACATGGTAAAGTAAAACCTACTAAATTATGCGTGAGATTTGAAATGAAAAGATGAAAAATTATACCTGGTGGCAATTATTTTTGACATGTTTGATGTTAAGTCTATTATCACAAGGAGCAACAGAAATTTGAACAGAAGTTGGTTTACATTTGCTGATTTCAACTGCATTTCCCTATCAACTATCTAAATCCATGATAGTTTTTCTTAAAAGTTCGACAAATAGTATTTACTTTCGTGCATGCTCTTTGAAATGAATTCCGATTTTTTATTCAACAAGTCCTCTGTAGAGCACATGATGTTGAACTTCCCTACCAGACACAAGTGACATCTCTTTGATGTATTACTATTGCCTTCTCGTGTGATGAGACCTCTCTATGTATAATCTGCTTATCAATAGATTATGCCCAAGTTATCAGAGGTAAATGCTTCAGCAGTTTGGTTACATAAGTTTGTTTGATTAAATATTGGGTTTGGATGATCGTTACTAGAGCTCGCAGATACAGCAGTGCCAAAAACAGCTCATTTCATCAAAATATCCATGTATATTTCCGTAGGTTTTTCTATGATAAACCTTTTAAATAGTAAATATTTGAAAATGAATATCATTCGATGGCTCATTATTTGGTTTTATCATGGTGGGCTTTGTTTTCTGAAATGCTGTACTTTCCTCTAAATTATAGCTAAATATGTCTGCTCATGTTTATTGCATATTGCCTTACGCAGTAAAAGTGATCCACTGTTATTAACAGTTCCAATATATATTGCCATTGACAATTTATAGATTCAACTCTAAATGTCTTGTTTGACTTTGCATCTTTCAAGGTGTTAATTGTGTTAGGCATCAAGTATTTTACTCTAAATCTATAAACAGCTGTGCAAGTTCCCCATTGCTATTGTAGCTATAAATTGAGTGAGGAAACCCGCGTTTATAGATTGATATGAATTTATACTAAAAAACAGATTATGTTTTTGGTAAGATCTCAATTGTTGCCTTGATCTCATTAACAAAAATCAGAGAACCCAATTCACAGCAAAGTTATTCTCTAGACTATATTTCGTAATAGAAATAATCCTAGAAAGAAAGTTACTTGATGAAATTGCAGGGGAAATCTCAGAGAGTAGCAAAGGTGTATAATAAGTTATTGAATAATCTTACCACGTTGACCTTGCAGTGAAAAGGACATAGATAGTGGTACCCTGTAGGAGTTAATATTGCAATCATATGTCACCCCACCTGATAAGCCTACGAAACTCTTCATATCTATGATAAAATAAAATAAAATCATTATTGGAATATCTATAATTCAATATTATTGTAGCAATTCCTATCATCAAAAGTAACTCAGCATTCACCTAGTTTGCAAGATAGTGTATAATGTCAACGACGGAAATAACTCACATCCCCACACTAAGCACTTACCAATACATTCTCCGGGTTGACACTTCCTTCTTCTTTCTTTATCACGGTTACATTCCTCTTCAGAACATCCTTTTGAGAAGCAAATACGCGTTTGCATTTGATTGAAACCCAGCCTGAATTTAGAGTCAGTTGCATCATTTGGTGACCATTGACTCCATCTGACTCCGACTGTTGGAAACAAATCGATGTCATTACGGCCTAGATCAAACATCTTGCTGTCCATGAGCAACGCTAGCAGGGATCAGCTTGATTTCAATTTGACTCTACTGAAACGAGACCGAGGCTTGAAGTCAAATTTCCTGCTAAGGATTTTAGCCTCTTGTTCTAAATTCGACACGATTTTACAATGTAAATTACAAGGACATATCAGGCCGTTACTTGGTTGGAGATATCTTTTATGTCAATAGAACTATCAATGGGAGAAGTTAAATTTGCATAACTGTTTATAGCTGCCTGCCAATATGGTACTTTTCCAGTGTTCCAGTCAAAATATTTCCACAAGTTTCTTTGTTATAGTAGTAAAATGCATCATAAAATCACTAGTCAATCCCCACGGGTCAGATGAATAGAACTTTTCACTTTTGTCAATTGATTAGTAAAATGTATAGTTTTGATAAATATATTGATGAGAACGTTCTTAATAATTGTCTTGGCACAACAATATCAAAACAACAAAATTTATACACCGTTTCCACTGATTAACTTCAGGTATTTTCAAAATGTCTGCCTCTTGAGGGTATAACATGTCGGAATTTTAATCGATATCAATATCACTACTGAATTGAAATGGCAGGTTTATACTACTTTAGCATCCATCGACTAGCTTGTTCGTGTACAAATTAAACTGTATTTTGACATACTGTTTCCTATTCAAAATGCACGAATAAAATGTTTGAAATTGAGCTATACTCTTTGCTTTCTAATTACGATAGAAAGTTTGTTTGATTTTGGGTTTTGTTTAAAATGAACGGTGTTTACTATCATCGAATCATGTGAGTAGAAACCAACTTGGGAATTCCATTGACGATAATAATTTAACACTGTCTAATTTTATCAGTTATCAGTATGATGATAAACACGTGGCCAAAGACTTTTTCTCTCCTATGTCCTCCTGGTCGTTAATTCCTCGTTGATCTTTATCAACATCTTTGTCTTGGGCTTTCTTAAATTTTACATCGTTTTGGAAAATTTCATAGTCACAGTTTTGCAGCTACAGTGCTCCTTGATCTTTGATTTACTTCTTCCACAGATTAATATATCAATGATGTAGAAACCATGCTCATGCTATTCATATTATGATTACAACTTATTAGTTGAGATTCTCATGCTAACTCCACCATACTCTGAATCAGCGAGAGAAAAGGAGCGTTTCCCTTGCAATACTTTTTTGGTGTTTGTGAATAAAATACAGTTTGTGCATTTTTTGTTAAGAACCATACTGTAAATATTCAGCATTCTATCCCTGCTCCCCTGCTCATCTCAAGGCATCTCAAACTTCCACCTCAGGAGTGTATAATTACTCTATAGCTATATCCATTCCAAACGCTTGCTCTTGTTTCAAATTTCTGCTTCCAAAACAATAATTATCGATAAAATGTAACACATTTTATAGCATGTAATTAATTTTGTTTTGCAGACTGTTGTCACGAGGACATGAAGTTTGAAGCGTTGACAATCTTGTGCGATAACATGTCACTTATCATTGCCGTCCTCATATTTGTTTGGCTTCTACATTTGTGTAATAGAATTTCCTTTTCAATCAATTCTAGAATGTGATTTTCTTTCCCTGGCTCACCCTAAACAATTTAACAATTGAGCCTGTTACGGATTGTCCATTTATTAGACACAGTGAACAGTACCCTCCCTGTTTCTTCAAATTCTACTTAAGAAAAGCAGGCTTCAGTCAGCTAAATGTCTCCAATCATAAAATTTAGCGTTACTCCTAATGTCAAAAATCCTGAACATAATTATATCTTCATGGGAAAGAGGAACGTTATGAATTATCTGCTGTTGGAAGCTTTGTTTCCTGCACGATCTAGATCAAGAGATAGACAGAGGCGGTAAAGGTGCTTTTAAAACATCCAAATGAATACTCCCTCCCTTTTCCACCCAACTGTACTATTACGAAGTGATCCCCTCCCTTTAGAATCTCAATTTTTACTTTATGTATTGGCCCAATTCTATCTTCTATTTGAGGTTGCATTTGCCTTGTAAATGAAAAACTTGTGACTACGAAGCGTTCCAAGACGATTTAAGAGAGTTTAACAGCAGAGAAAACATAAGATAAAGTTGTTGATGACGATCAACGTGAACTTAACAAACAGGAAAATCTATCAGAAGAAAATGCATAGTACAAGTGTTTATAACCAAATTGAAAACGAAAGGCAATTAAATAGAGATACGTTACAATCGCAGAAGGAATTGCATAATTGGTTTCAATCGAGATCATGATTTGCTTGAAGTAAACTCCAGATTACTTTAGGTCTACCTAGAAATCAAATAAACTGTCCATGGTAATTATCAAGAAAATAGTATAATTAAATATCAGACATTTTATCCGTACAATTTGAAGAGGAAATTAGTATGTCAATAATGCAATTTACCTTGTGCAAGACAAGAAAATCCTAAGTGCTAAAGTACCTCATTAAAAAGATGGTAAATCCTTTCGAAAGTCTGAACAAAATTTTAACAGTAACCTTTGTCAATAGATTAGTCACATGTTGTAAAGGTGCAGAAGTGCAGTATCTTGATATTACAAAGCCGATGAGTGGCGATGATGTCAACAAATTTTCTAGCTCTTTTGATCGAACCTATTTTACGTAAAATTGCTTCATTTCCGTAGAGTTCACAATAAAAACAGAGTGAAGTGATAAGTCGGCAACGAAGTGAAATGGTGATGAAGTAGCGGGGAGAATGTTTCAACTTCGAAGAAGTCTGAAAGTAAATCTGACTGTGCTAAGAACTAGTTCAGTATCAAGTACATTATTCGGAAGATTGCCATGTAATTTTTTTAGCTGCCCGGAAAAATCCAGCATTTCAATTCGGTAGCGCCCGGCGTTATATAACGGAGATAGAAAAGACAACTATGAAGAAGTAAGCTAAGTAAATTTCATAAGTTGAGTACATCTCATTATCTCAGCTTACTGTCTCAGTTTTCGTTTACAATCCCGTACTAGTGATAAGGATTTATATTTCAATATGTCTAACCTTCAAAGAACACAAATTATAGCTTTTTGCTTATTTGTATCAATTAGTTTTGCTACTTAGCATTTATGCGCATGTTAAGCCGCCTCCTAAATACATCATGCCGATAAAGATTGCCATGGTAACGTTGTGAAAGTAAGATGAAATCCAAACCACAACAGGAGACAGCAAAGTTTCGGCGCTGCAGAATGGCAGCCTTCGGCCACACTGCTCGCCTAAGTCCTGCGTCACTACTTGGCGGAATATGTTCGAATCAAGCACTGAACCTCTTGTCACATGTAGAACAAAATCTCTGGTCGATGTCAATATTATTCTCAAAGTCTGTGTTTTGTGAGCCTATTTTAATCAAATCAATCTAAAACAATAAGTATTCCGTCGAGCAGATTTACGTGTAAATCATTGATTTTGCTATTTCAGATTTTCTCGTTTCGTTGCAAAAAATTCCTAGTGAGGAAGCGGGCAAACATAATGCAGTTGTTGTTATTTAATTCTTGTTGACTTTATCTGGCAGGGTTCATCACTCACTTTTTGTGAAGCAAAAGCATTGCTTCAGCATTCAACAAGTGAGAATCACGTTGTTTAACAAGTACAAATTAGTACTGCGGTACTAGACGATTGAGAAAACTGCTTTATAACCAATCATTTGTTGGAAGTTGGAACTTAATTTCATATGAATTAATGAAGTAAATTTGTTCACAAATGCTGTTTTGGGTATATAATAGAGTTTACATACTTCTGCATTATGGATGTGTTACGGCATACCAAAAGAGAAAATCTACCAAGGTTGTGCAATTCTCTGGTCACAAGAAAAGAAAGTGAAATAAATGAAATGGCGTGGTGTGTAGAATTACAAATAAAATCTTGGATAGAAATTTTAAAGTTTTAAATTTGTTCCTCATATTTAGCATCATACTATCACTTAATGCTCAACCCTCAACGAATAATCGATTCTCAAAGTGATTATAACTATAACTTAATTCATGCATGCATTCTATATCTGCAACAGATTATTGAACGGCTCCAAATTAAAGGATTCTATTTTTACAATCACTTTTCACCAGTAATACTCTAGCAGACAGAGTAGTAATTCTCTCTTTCTCTTGTCTCTGTTTATCGCTGTCTCTCCTCTTCTAGCATTCTCACTCTCTTCTCTTATAATTGTATTTGTATGCCATAGGCATCACGTACGTAGAATCAGAAGGAGGTGAAGATTATTGTGGACACACAATTATCCTTAGCTTCCAAGGGCAGCATTGAATGCCCCGATCGGAAGACAACAGCAAAGCAGACCTTTTGGTATCTATCTCCTTTCTTTTGAAAGAAATATCAGTCATATTACGGCACTTTGAAGGAAAATAACTTCTCCACATAACCACTGATCATACGAAACAAGAACGGAGACGCATTCTTGGCAAATACTAATTTGCTAATTATAATGGCTGGCTGTTATAAGATTTCTTATTGCATCACCGATCAACCATAAAATTCTGAATCTCTTCAACTGAATTTAAAGGAGAATAAAATGAATTTTTTTGTGCTGGAACATACATTTTCGTTTACAAGCAAAATAGACACAGCATGTTGACCTTTCAGTGACATGGACAGCGCACAGGATAACTGACCTAAGGACGGACATGTCCATAGCCTATATGCAGAACTATCCAATCTTCATTGTATGTGTGTGTGTGTGATTTTATTTGGATTCGTTACCAAAATGAGCGTTGAGCTCGATTTACATTATTGATACGATTATAATGATAATTGAATAATAGCATAAGTAAGTTGAAATTGTAATGTTAATGTCATGTTAATATAAAAGAAATAGTAGTAAGTGATAGTAATTAATTAAGTATTTGTAATTTATCGACTGCTTATAGTCATCAATTAGTAGTTCTGTACCCAGTCCAATGTTCTCAAATATTTCGAGAACGCTGCCTTGAAGCAATGAGTTGTTTGACTTAAAATCGTTTCTGGTAAGTATTGCCATAGCCTATATGTCTACAGAATTGAGATTTATACCAGATTTCACGCTAAAACTTTGAATATATAGGTCCGATAATCATAGGCACAGTCAAACTAGAGTCAAACATGTCATACTGGTCACCTTAAAGAGCATCAAGATTTGTATAGCTTGTAAATCACTAAGTCTTACTCTTTCTCATTTTCTTATACACTTTCCCGTTTAAAATATTGAATAATCGAAGCCAACATTCCTAGGCACAGTTTAACCTGCTATGCAGGTCCTCTCACAGGGCAGCAGTCAAATTGTATACCATAGGTGTAATTCCAAATTTCTATTGGATTTGACCGTCTATAAGGACATCATACTCCAACAGTCAAATGTCTGAAATGCCGGAATTTCTGTCACACAGTTATGATTAACATTGTGGTATAAATTTTTAGATGATGATTAGTTGATATGTGCTCCTCATCATAATTTTAATTGTTCGGTAATTTTAATTCTATAAAATATCAATCGAAATACCTGCAATCTGATTGGTTGATAGCCATGTGTGGAACTTTTGCGGCAAACATGTTCTACGATTTGCGTGTGTCAATAATTTGCAGTTAAATTTTTGAAATAGGTGCACGCAATATAATGTGCTTCGGTATAACTTCATGTTAAGCGCCCCTCAACAAGCCTGCATCGTCATTGTACTGTTTTTTTGTCTCTTACTCATGGAAGCGAGTCTCTTAAAAAAAATTTAAATGACAATCAGATAAAAATCACTGCCGCATGATTCATCCGAATCAACAATTATCTCCCAGTTCGCTTTTGTTACTGTTTTTTGACTAGAAGTATAACAATCAATAAATAAGCAGATCTTATTTTGCCTTGTTGGTGATATGTAGAATTGATTGTTCTTCACATTGCATACACTGATGTTACATTTTATAATTGTTGCAATTGTATTGTTATTTGCTTTTACGAAGCGGTGAGACTTTCGTTTGCTTTCGCCATCCAGCTTTACGATTAATCAGATGATTGAAGGTTTGAAAGGGCAAGGGTGATCATTGATTGGTTAGAAGAATAAATCGTGATGTCAGATTGGTTGAACAAAACAAAGCAAGACGCAGGGTCAAAGTGAAGACGATTTTTCGGGAGTAATTATATAGAAAAAACTATCAAGGTACATTTTATCTCATTGTTGTCTGTTTTATTTTAAAGAAGATTTACCACACACTTATGCTATGTCTGTCTACAGATTTTTCAAACTCGAAAAGTTAGGAGTCACTCGAATCTAAAATCTTGAATCATAATTTTTACTTTTTGACTTCGGTAGATGACAGAGCCTTTGGGTCTGATAATTAACAATTATCGAGTTTGAGCGTGACATTGAGAATTATCAGACCGAGGGCTCTATTATCTACCGAGGTAGATAATAGAGCCTCGACGTCTGATAAATTCTCAATCTCATGCGAAATAACGAAATCGATAATTGTTTTATTATTAGTCAATAGCTAACTTATTGCTTTCATTTAATAATTATGCAAGCGGTTGCAGTGCAATTAAAAATTATCTACAAATTTATGAGGACAGTTTCTTTGAAAGTTATTGCTATTGCTATATCTCATCAAACCTATTCTTCATGACTACCCTGCATTCAAAGTGTACTTTTCTTCTAAAAATATTCTAAAGAAACACAACTTGGCAAGCAGCAAGCTTCATGTCTAACTTTGTTGCAAAATTACGCAGATACAGCTTCTGAAACTGTACAAATCCTTCACACCAGAAAGTTTCTTTAGATGTTATGCTTGATAGTAGCTTTGACTTATTATAATAGTTGTTTATTCATTGAATAGATTCAGCCTTCAAAAGTAACTGTTCCTTCCAATTGAAGTAATTGAAAACAGAATCGTGGCAGAATGAGAAACTTCTGTTTCATCTATCGCTTTATTCACATTCTGCCACAATAGGGAGGTACACTTAAATTTTCGACCCCTCTGAAACAGCTTTAAATTGACGAACACGGCTAGGTGAATACGTAACCCAAGTATTTTTTAAATCGATAAAGAAATGGGCGAGTTATTGCTGTTTTTAT
>JANVCG010104988.1:0-14537 GCA_025505365.1 Haliclystus inabai
AATACGGAACACATTCCACTACGATAACACCTTTTTAATACGGAATTTTTTAATACGGCATCGTGGAACTAGGGCCTTAGTTACCATAATAAGGCGATGCGAAGCTTTGAATTCTAAACATTTCTTACTCAATTATACGGGTAGAATAGGAGGTAACGAGAAAAGAAAGAAAGGAAATGAGCTTCGCAACATTGAGCAGCGCCATTTTTGAAGTTGTTAGAACTACTTTGTTGTATTTTGAAATTATAGCCAGTGGAGATAAGTAACAGAAAAACAAGAAAATTACAGAATACTTGAATTAAATTGAGTTTGGTATCCAGCGTTTATGGTCTGTCATACAATGTAATGATTCATCAAATTGAAATTATCAAGACAATTGTAGTGATGCTGTGTGAATGAATTGTGTTTTAGTGATATCATGGATCTGTGACATACAACAAAGTCAATAAGTAAGGTTCAATAGTCACAAACCTTATCACCTTGGAAACCCTAGAAGAGAAAGATGAAAACGAGAATTTCAATTAAAAGAGTTGAGAATTCGTGGTAGAGTAAAATCAGTCACCCTGTCAGAAATACTAATGTTGTCACTCGCAGCCGTATGGGAGGAGTATCTTGTACACTTTGCAGTCAATCTCAAGAATCGATCAAACCTGTTTATGTCAAAAAAAGACACACAAAAACCCGGCGAGTTTCAATAGATATGATAATTAGCAATGAACATAGATCAGGTGGATATATCAAGATGAGTGCTGCATCAGATTTGTATGCGTAAATATCCCGTTTAGCAGCTCTGACATCTATGATCAAATCAATGCGTTCGAGCAGATAGACTCTGGATGTAAAGTAGTTGTCAAAATAGAATACATGGATGGAATTCGTATTTCTCGAACATCTTTTTGGTCAGATATCAAAGTGTCTTGTGAGAACGCCAGATCACTGTGATAGAGAAGAGAGGATCATGGAATGTAATACCTTCGGACCTTCTGGACCCTGAAAATAAAAAATAAACGTTATGTAAGTGCGAAATACAAAAATCATAATAAACCAATCATCATTCTGATTAATACAACTTGACATTTCAAACTTTATTACGCTCTTAATTAACCGCATACAATCAACGTGTGTTGAATTTTCATCGTGACAAAAAAAAACAGAGTTCAAACAGTTCAAAGATTATTAAGAAAAGGCTGTCAGTGACTACAACGCTCTCTGCATCAAACCTCCTTTTTCCAAATTACATTTTTGTTGTTCTGGATGAAAACATTTAACTAAGCTAGGAGTGTCTGAACACAAGCCTTGCAGACTGGATTACTTACATCACGCCCAGATTCACCAACCCCTCCTGGTCGACCCATACCACCTTGTATACCCTGATGAAAACAAAAATAAAATCGAAGTGGTTAGCCGTCCGGCAGCCGGACGCCTTCATCAAAATGACAGCCGTCCGTCACTCAATCTGCGCATGCGTTTGGCCAAATCCTGAGGTTTTGTCACACCAAGAAATTCATCGCGACGGAGAGTCAGTTTTCGCTCTGTTCTTGTTGGTGATTTGTCTTCCTCTTTTGAAACTTATTGCAAATCAAATATGAATCTTCCCTTAATTAAATGTTGAGCTGGGGTAGAAAGCGCTTCAAAAACATTGGAAAAAGCATGAGAGAAATTGGTTTGTACTTCAATCTACCGTTGGCACTCGATTCATATTCTTGCGTCTGGGGCGTCTGCCTTTAATTCAACAAAATAAACATCAACGCTTCAGTATTTTCTATTTTGAATTCTAAAGTGGCATTTCAATCTAAGCAAATACTGACTGTGATGAGAAATACTTCCTAAACAGTGGGAAGAAATCGAAAGAAATTAGTTCACTCTGAGCTTGCTATGAGTCATGAGTCTACCGATCAGCGGCTTCAGCGCTCGATTCAATCACTTCATAATGCTCACTTCTTCAGTGGAAAACATCGCCTAAAACGAAGGCAACGGAATAAACGCCAACAATTGTATAATTTCTATTTGATTCTGACTCGATTGTTTCATGTAAAAATAAGGTGGTTTGATTTAGAGAGTAGGAAACTGTTCTAGTCTTGCTGATTCCTCTCCGAGACACTTCTCTTAACCCAGTTTAAAACCTTGAGCGCACACAATGTCACAAATAATGCTAAAAAGAGTTGGTGTTTATTGAGGATAGTTTTTGATACCTTATCAACTAATAATTCTGTGAAAGATGCATTTAATGTGGCCGTTGATAGTTCGATAACTTTGATTAAAAAAAATAGTTTTGTTTGACGATCTCAGATTTGACAACGTAAACGCATGCGCAGACTAGTGCCGGACGGCTATCATTTTGACGAAGGCGTCCCGCAACCGCAGCCAAATAAAATACTCTAGCACTCATTGACACTTGAAATCATTAACTTGAATAATAAAATAAGCTTATTAATATCTTCTATTACAAAAATTTGCAAATGATGAAAGAATCAACCACACAATGGGCTTACTTCAATTCCTTTGACACCTTTCATTCCAACAGGGCCAGCATCTCCAGTGAAACCCTGAACAATCCGCATAGGGTTACAGTTGGAGGAAAGATAAATATTTGGAAATACAATCAGAATCGAAAATGAAGAAATGATAAGATAAAATTTTGCTTTACACAATAAACTCAAGTATAAGCAAAACAGCTTAATAAGGAGTTACACTTAGAACAGATTAGCCTCAGTATCAAGCATGATTAGCATAGGAATTATGATGAAGTATGGCACCCTGCAGGTGGAGTCTCTATTGCAGGACTTGAAAACAGTGTGATACTCACACTTAAGGTACAGCAGCGTAAAGGTGATCAATTGGTAAACGTCAACAACTAGAATTGTTTCAGCGTCATCATTAACAGCTGATAATTTTTTACAATTGAGAAATCAGAGGCATTGGGTATGTGACTGCTAGTACAGCAGTGGTGCTGATACACAAAATACCTTATTTCCTTGGGTACCAGATGGCCCAGCAATACCATTTTGACCTTTTCCACCCTGCGACATATTCAAATGCAATTTGGTTAGAACAGAATATCTGAGAAAGTATTGCATCAATACAAGTTGTATCAGTTAATCACTGAATCTTTATGAAAATTCCAATTGTGACATTTACAGAATATATGCAATTAGTTTGACTGACTATACATTTACAAGCAAACTAAGTCTAACTGTGTGTGAGATTCACTCAACTATCCAGAAGATTAAAAAGAAACACATTGATGGCCTACGTCATTCTTTAGAGATAAAGAATTTGATTAAACGGATACACTTACCATGATGCCTTGCGCTCCTCTTGCACCTTCACTTCCTTTAGGTCCTCGTGGTCCCTTTGCAGTAAAAACAGTGTATATGATTTGTGATTTATGATTATCTGATAAAATTTCAAATCATCATGAAGTATTTGAGGAAGATTAATTTTTCTTACCTCATTGCCTTGCAGTCCGATTAGGCCTATCCCTCCGGGCATCCCAGGTGGGCCCTTGTTGGAAAAACACATTAAAAATCATCATGGTATACAAACTTAGTAATGATGTTTACTGAATCTAATTCATTGAATGACAACCATTGATACAAATTATTTTGAATGCAACTTGAATGTAAAAGAGAAACTCTATCTGCATTGTATCTCATTTAAAAATGTCCAAGTAAGTGGAAAAGAACATTAGTCTTTATCAGACCAAATTAAATAAAACTCATGCAGCATTAGAATGGGTTTGATAATAAATAAACTGGTACGATGACTGGTTGAATACATAGGTCCCTATTGTCAACATCATTCCAATAACTGAAACACATGGTAAGTATATTTTCATAAAGTCTCTCAATACTGACATGTAGTTATTGAGAGATTCAATTTGTTTAATTCATTATCAAAATCCTTCTCTATGTGCTTCATTTTAGAGGAACATTTCAAAACCAAGTTTAATCAAACTCACTTGAGGTCCTTTGCGGCCTTCATCACCCACAATGCCTTGCATTCCAGGTAGACCCTAATAGTGAGTTACAAAGAATAAAAATATCGCTTTAAAATTGACACATCAGTAACAAAATATGAAAATAGACAGTAAAGCTAAAACAGTTCAGTATTTTTTCAAAATTCGACAGCCTCCGATTTCTTCATGTTAAGAGTAAGCTAGGATCAATTGCTTGCATCAAACATGATCACGTTGTGAATGAGTTACTTATCAAATGCACATCAACTGGATTTGATGTAAGGTATTCTTTCGAAATGAAAATGGGTCACAGTCTACCATGACGATATTCTATTCACATACCCTATTTTGTCAATTCAACCCAAAAAGCCATGAAATATAATCACAAATTTACAACTTACAAGGTTTCTGTCAGAAACCTGGGGACAGCCCAGGTTGAATGCCTGTTAGAGGTTTTAGTCTGTAGAAATTGGCATTAAAACGTTCACAAGCAATGGTGTCAAAAACAGGTGAGTTTGTCATGGTTTCATTTCAATTCCTCACAAATTGGTTTGTTTTAGTGCAAAGAGTTGTTGATTGATTGACACGCAACCATGAATGCCTTTTCATTCATGACTGAATACCCACAATGCCACTATTGGGAAGTTTTTACAACTACACAATCCTGTCTGCCAGATGCTGCCAGGATGATTTGAGGGTTAGAGAGCTCTGATAGATAAAGATAAACGTTGACAGCTGTGGTGTCTAATTCTTACCTTGGGACCAATTGTGCCAGGCTCTCCTTGAAGTCCAGGAAGACCTGGTGTACCCATCTGCCCAGGCAATCCTTTGCCACCAAAGCCCCCAATATGTCCTGGGTACGCCTGAAAAGTAAAGTAGGTTCTGTTTGTATTTTATGACTACATTATTGAAGAATGCGCGAGTGAGAGAGTACACAAGTACTGTTTTCCAGACAACCATTTTAAATGATGAAAATAGTATCATACAATCATTTGATATAAGATTGAAAGGCATACCCTTGGTCCAGCAGGGCCTTGTGGTCCAATGTCACCATGGTTACCAGTCAAACCCTACAAATAAAAAAATCAACATCATAGTTCATATAGTTACTTGAATATTAAATACTTGTACAAAGGAAAGTTTCAAAATTATGCTGTTACCATAGGTATAAATATGTTCAAGAATTGGATGAAACTCAAAAAACTAAAGATTTAGTACAAATAATTATTTTCATTATACCCACCGGTTATAGATGCAGATTGGATCAATTTCATAATAAAAGTTACAATTTGAGTAATAATCAACTATTCTGAACACAATATCTGTGTTGGCCGTTCTATCTACCTGAGTTCCTTTCTTGCCTCTCGATCCATCTTTTGCGTCTTTCCCTTTCTTTCCCTAAACCAAAGCATTGTAACATGATATGATTTGAGGTCATTCAATTGAACAAGGCACCTGAAGATCTTTTTCAATTTATCACACAACTATCGAATAAAATAGTAAAAGAACAATTTTTTCCGACTATCAAATGTCAACATAAGATGCTGTACTTTAGCTAGACCAGTTCCCCTTGTCCCTTTCTTCACGCTGCGCTCACTAGCAAGGACAGGAAAAATTTCTCTGCTAAAAGTGTGGCGCTCATACACAACTTTTTGTGTATCACCAATCACAGACGAGTATTCGATTTTCTAGCGCTCTGATTGGTTTAAGGTGACAACGTTCAACACTCACCGCTCACCACTAGTTTTATTTTTGATCAAAGAAAATCATTGAAAACGAAGAAAAGCATCATAAAAGAGGGATACAAAATGAATATTGCACTAGTTTTGATGCCCTATTGATTATCATTGCTATCCAGATTGGATGCTTTGTACTATTTTGTTCAATGAGCTCAAATTTCGGTTAACAAGAGACAGAATGAAGTGACTTTTCTGTTTCATTTGTGTGTGAAAGACGCGTTACAAAAACTTTTGAATTTGCCAATATTCTTGCAAAATATTGTTGAAATAGCACTAATTTGATTAACATTTTCAAGTTTGAATCGTTTAGCCTTCATTCACAGGACTCGTTGTATTGTAAAAACATTTTGCATGATTTGATCGCCACACTTGAAGGTGCTAAGTATTACTAGGCCCTATTACAAAGTAGATAGGGCCTTGTGGAGCTAGTCTATACTGTAGCGTTCATCACAGTTTCTATCTAAGCTTCAAAGTTCCACAGTTCAGTTGTATTGTTTTATTGGTTTGTGTTTGATTTGAAATTTGTAAGTTACTGACTGCTTGTGTTTATCAGTTGCTGTCAATTCGATTTGATGCAGTATTTACTTTTTGTCATCACAAAACACAACAACATGTCTACATCATATTATCAAATGGATAAAAAATGCAACAGTTATGAGACACTTGGTAGAACAACATTTCTATGCTGGATCTTGTTATAGTATTTGCAGGCAAAAGACACTGAATTCGGAAAACAGCCCAAGGATTGTACAAAAAGATTTAAAAGCAATCACTTTAGAAAGATCCAAGTCACAAATCAGAAACGAAAAAAAAACAGGCTGGTTCAAATAAATAAGATGACAAATCGAACACTTGTTCACTGTGAATTTACAAGAGATGAAGTAAGGCGTTGATTGCTTTTCGTCTGCAATTCTTCAAGTGGAACATGTTGCCAAAACATTTTAACTTGGAAGAAGAACTGGAGTGCTTGCAAAGTACTTCTCAGCCTATTACTTTTTCAAGATGTGTCACCTACATTGTTTGATGCTGGCCATTTTACTTGAGCCGACTACTACCAAAAAATCCAATAGGAGGGAAAGCCAGTATGATACAAATCTTGGTTTTAATGTAGAAGCAGACAGATTCAAACTAGGTATCTCATCTGTTTTTGAAGAGAAGACCCATTTTGAACTAATAAAAGATTTAATAGGACATTCAGCTTTTAAGTGAACGCAAACAATGCAGTGGACCTACCTGTGGACCTTGCATACCAACTGCTCCCGGACGACCTCTGGAACCCCTTTCACCCTTTAACAAAACGTTTTTGATTACAATTTGTTCGTCACACATAGCCACATTCACAGACATCTCAAGATGTTCAATATTTACTCACCATAGGTCCTTTTTCTCCATTGTTACCTTGGTTCCCATCAACACCTCTCTGACCCTGAACAAGACGTTACAATTACAATTTTCCACTGTAGAGTGAAAACTTTGTAAGGTTCACAAGAACTGTACTTTCGTCTTCGCTTCTACTCATTCTCGCATAAAACCTTACACTCTACCCTTTGTGTCCTCACTCTTAAAAACTTAAATTAACAGAATTGATAAAGTTCCACGGAAGACATGATATGCGTTGTTGCTGGGAGCATAATTTGAATTTGTAACACATTACTTTGCTTTTGAGATGACAGACACTTTCATCGGGTGATAAATAGCAAAAATGTAAGTAAGGGTTAATAATTAACTTAGGGCATTGGCAGTCGACGCTATTGATTGGTATCAAGTTACAAATATTAAACCATTCAATTTGCAAAAATTATCTGCTTCTATGCGAACCTACTTGAATGGGAAAAATGCAAACCTAGCTGAAACATCAGTTTTAAAGTGTCTTAAAATCACACATCGTTACTTACCGTCTTGCCTTTGTTGCCTTCATCTCCACTTGGTCCCGACTCTCCTTGATGACCCTGTAGCAATAAAAAATGTATTAGGAGCAAAATGAAACAAATTGTGTAAACATCAAATGGCAAAAGCAAGAAGTAAGATTTTTTATCAAACAGGAAAAATAGGTAGAAATGATTTATCTCACAGGAAGACATTGAACCGAAATGGTAGTCAGAAATTATTAGATTGGTAGTGAACAATTTCAAGATAAAAGATAGCAACAAAAACTACAAGTAGTTGTGGACAACGTTTTGACATTATTCGATGATTATTCACTAATAGATACAAAAGAAAACTAAAAACTTTTCAATTTGTTATGGCGGAAATGGTTTTGACTCTCCATCGAGTCTTCCTGAGTGTTGAGAGTCGGTTTCTGTTGCAAATTTCTAACATCACATGTATTAAACAATCAAACTTGTTTCTGCATTTTCGAATAACTTTGAATTGGTTTTCAACTTCACTGACCTTTTTATTATGAGTTTCTAAATGCTTTCAGATTGTGAACAAGGCAACTTTGTATCAGTAAGTCTTGCAAATGCTGTGGCTTAATCCTTAATCCTCATGACTGGTTAGTGTCTTTGAGTTTCTGTTGTTCAATCACCAAGTCTAAACGTTTTGGCTAGACTAGATGAGCTTTGTTTGCTTGCCATATTTCATAAATTTTCTTTAATAGGGATCATTTGATTAAAAATCTTGGGAAAATGGCAAGTATGTCGGAAGGCAGCACTTACATGAAAGTTGTGCAATAAAGCTGATTAAATCACAATACAGTCAAACCTGTGTATAGAGGAACCCTGTAGAGCAGCCACCTGTCTATAGCGGTCATTTCATATTGTTGAAAACTTCAATTTCTATTCAATTTAACTGTATCTATTTCAAGTTCACAGATAACAATTTTGTTAAAAGATTTCCAATGACAACTTTCCAAATATGAATATTTCTGTCAGAAAAGTAATAATGCTAAAAATCTATAGATTTTGAGTTGGCGTTAAGTTTTAGACAATGGTTTCAAGTTTGAGGACAATTTGTAGTGAGAGTTTACATGTTAAGCGAGACAAAATTGACAAAGAAGTTGAGTTTAAAGCTTTTTTTTAAGTTTTGTACACAGATCAAGACAGATGAGTCTGTACTCTAGAGAATGTATGTCTAGCTGTTTGAGCTTATCTTTGTAATCAGACCATGAGGTTGACTATATGGTATGAAGATATGGTGAGTAAAGAAATGCTGGACAAGGACTCCATACTGAAGTGAATCAGAGAAGCAAAGAGTTTGATAAACATTACCACATAAATCTAACATCTGTCCTTAGCCTTGCTTGCATAGCTAGCAATAAGCGCAAGTTAGAAAGGATAAAGCGTCAGCTGGCTATAATTAGATGTATCCAACAAAGATAGGAGCCATTCTATAGAATAAATGGATTTACCTGCGCTCCTACAAATCCCTTTTTTCCCCTGCTACCTTTGTCACCACTGGGACCCTAATTTAAAGATGGAAAAACAACACATTTTCAAATGATGTAATGATTTCTTGCATTTATGGGTTTTGTTCTTGTTTTCAGAAACACAGCATCATAGTTAGTTTGTGAAAAGCCATGACAGTATAGTATTAAATCACGTTTCAGGCATAGTACGTAATGCTTTTAAAAGAAACAATTGAAAAATGTTGTTGTTTTCATCACTTGAGATATTGAAATGCAAAGGAATATTTACAAGCCCAGAGACAGGAAAAACATGAAAATGCTGTTTATATGCAACAAAATTTTCTTGTTACATTCCGATCACGGTTGAACAACATTAGTGAATTTTTTGGCATTTAATACTTTCAAGAACTCTGAACCAAAGACATTTTATAAACAGATCATTAAATAATTGAGGTTACCTGAGGGTCTGCACACACAAAGGTGAAATTGAGGGTCAATATTTTTGGTGCATATCTCATTTTCTATCATTGAATTAGAAATACTCGTAGGTAATTTGAACAAGTGAGATGATACCTTGCTGCCACTTCGACCTGCATGTCCGCTCAAACCATCATCACCAATTGATCCCTAACATATTCAAAGCATAACCTGAACATGGATCATTTTGTAAATAAATACATGACAGATCAGATAATGACAATATGTAGGGAAAACGAAGATGAAAATGGCCAAAATGGTTTTAGAAGAAGTGAAAAATAGACTCAAGTATGAAATACTTACTTTTGCACCTTTACTTCCTTTTGCACCAACTTTTCCAGTTCTACCAATTACACCCTAGATGAGATGAATTGGAAGATGAATATGGAGACAAAGTATTTGAAAGTAGGGAAAGTAAATACACAACAAACCATTTTGCCTCTATCTCCTTGTTCACCTTTTGCGCCAATTGGTCCAGGATAGCCCTAAGACAAGATAAAATATATCACCACTTTGTGATGTCACTTTTAGTTACCATTGGGACATAGAAAACATAAATTGAAAGGTTGTAAAGACAATCAACAGTATTAGGAGCACTCATAATTTTTGCTCAAGGTCAACAGAAGCAACCGAAAAGATCAAAGATATGGAAGTCATAGTTTTCGTAATTTGATAGGAAAATATTTCTGTAATCTACAAAGAATCAGGATGGTTTGTTTACAGGGACGGCAGAACAAGAGCTCCCTCCTGTCTTTCAAGTGAGGGGGCAAGGAGGGTAAGATATACACTTTTGCTAAACGCTATTTTCTAAATAACCTTTATTGAAAACTTTGATACGTCAGCTTGTAGCCACAGCTGCCGTGGTGATATAGTTAACTCGAGTGTTCTCCCAAAAGGGGGTTGGTAATTAGCAACCAAGAAAAAATAGAGCTGCTATCCAGGGGATAATATCCACATTTCATGTGAATGGGAAACAGATTTGTACGGAAAATCAGTCAATGATCAGGAGGCAAACATAGGTGCTAAATTATTGAGTATATATATATATATATTTTTTATAAGAAAGTATTTAAAAGGAAACAAAGAAAACAGTTGAGAATGCTCAATGCTCAGATGCGCTGACTCAAGAAATTCTTATTTTACATTGGAAATTTTCTCACAGTTGAGGTCTTTTTTTCTGTTTTCTTGCTTTGTATTGATAAACATTTCGCAATTTTTATCTACTGTTTTTGATTGGGATAAACTTACAAGAAATTGAGCCTAACAGTTACTGGTGCTGAAAATTGCCATTAAAGGCACATCTATGCCTACTTGACGCTCAATTGACATGGAAGTTGAAATCAAACAATTTTTAAGGAAGTTTGAAATTTTATAAACTTTGTTATAAAAAAACGTGTACGTGTCCGTGTACACATCAATACACATCATATTTTAGAAAATGTAAAAGAAGCTACAACCATGAAAATCTTTTGCAAAATAAGAGTAACCTTAAACAAATGTGGACACTTTTAAAAGAAATATTACTAAATAGAATAAAAAATACAGATATTAACAATCTAAACATAAAAACGATGAACTCATAACTGACAAAACAACCATAGTTGACACTTTTAACGATTATTTTCTAGACATTGCAAGTAAACTAGCCTCATCTATTTCGCTTTCAAATATCAATCCAATATCTTTAACAACAAACTTTATAAATACTTTTTCACATGTATATACTTTAGCAAATAAACTCCAATTTAAATTAATTGCAATTGCAGATACAGAAAAATTTACTCCTAAATTCCCAAATAAAAAGTCTAATGGTATTGATAATATATTATAGAGACAAGACTACTTAAATTAAATGCTCGAAGCATTGAACCAAGCCTGACAACAATTTTTAAGCTTTCTTTACAAAGCGGTGTTCTCCCTGAAGCATTAAAAACTGCATAAGTTGTTCCATTGCATAAAGGAGATGCCATGACAGAAAGTAAAAGTTATAGACCAATTTTAGTACTTCCTGCTATCTCAAAACTTTTAGAAAAAATAGTACATAATCAATTTGATCAATATTTATTTACGCATAATTTAATAACAAACTATCAATCAAACTTTTGAAAAATAATTTGACAGATAGCGGCATTCTACATTTTTCGGAATTTTGTTTTGAAAATATTTCGAACCACAAACTAATACCTGTAATTAGTGTAGCCTTGAAAAAAGATTCTATACAGTAAATTTTCAAATATCATTAGATAAGTTAAAACTATATGGTAGTGCTGTAAATAGCTTCAATTTGTGTAAGTCGTATTTAATAGGAAGGAAACAAATTGTCAGTATAAATAATGTAAATTCTAACATGGGTATAATAAAATATTGTGTTCCTCAAGGATCCATCCTCGGGCCATTACTTTTCCTTATTTATATAAATGATATTTCAAATTCTGTACATAATTTCAAAATTACTTTACATGCTGATGACACACTTTTATACTTTGTTTAACTGTCACACTCCTGTCTCTGATATGCAAAGTCGATTTGGTTGGCTCTCGATCAGGGACCGAGTTACCTCTTATCAATTCATGCTCATCCATAAAATTGAATTCAATTTAGCTTCTCCATTGCTTTCCAATATTTTCAAACAACCACACACCACCACAAAATCTCGCTCCCAAAATGACATATACATCAAATCAAGCCATTACCATTCATTTCAACATGCTAGTTTGCAAAAGTGGAACGCTCTGCCTGCTACAATGAAGGAAGTCGCTAAAAGGGATATTTTCAAGTGTCTTCTTAAGAAGTATCTATATACCGATGAGTAAGTAATAGGCCTCATTATACTAAACTAATTAATATTCATTATTATGCGTAAATTTTATGTTTGTTACTGCATACATATGTCATATAAATCAGTCCTGTGAAAAAACGTTTACGAAAACTTATCAGGTATTCTGAATAAATGATGATGATGATGATGATTCTGCTACTTTTACAGTTTAAGGCACTCAAAGCAACCTAGCGGTAGATGACTTGATGTGAAGCGCCAGAATGAATGAAGTGGAATCAAGGTTGTGAATAGGTTAAAAATCCTGCAAAAGACTTTAAGATGCAAATAGTACTGATTACAACTTGCACAGAAGTTTGAAACTACACTTACAGGCTTAATTAAAACTGCCAGGTGAAGTTGAGAGATTATGAAACTGAGGAGTTTCACAATCTACAAAAGCATGGTGAAGATGAAGTTACCGAGAAGAAAAAGAACACCCTCTTCCAGCAAAATAGAAAAAGGAGTTGGTCTAGCTAAAGGCTTGGAAACTAATCAGGAAGAACCACAATAAAAACTTTTTATAATCAAAGGAATCATAAAAAGATATTGGAAAATGTTATATAAAAAAGGGAAAGTTTGTACGTCTCTATTTATGCTTTGAATATACGTATAACTCAAAAATGAGGCAAGGCGTTTTGAGTTATACTTATACTTTGCTCTCCAGATCACTGGATTGAGCACTTTTACTGTATGGGTTATAAACCATACAATAATAATTATCACCGGTGATGTTATTATTATTATTAATAATAATTTATTGTTATTATCATAATCTTTGTTATGGATTGCGGGTAGAATGTTCTATACCTAGAATGATATCAACGTATAAGCGCATCGGACATATCATAGCCTTTCACAAGGTATTCAAGTCTGCCAAATTTTAAGATAAATTGATACGATGATAGATTAGTGATATGCTCATCAATGTTCTTACCAGCTCTAAGCATTCGTGATATCTTTCCAGTTTGTTTCTTCATAATTTTATCATATGGTCGCTTACAAAGTTTTGTCATAGTTGTCAATATAAGAGAATAGCGTAGAAGAGTACATGAATTACGAACCTCTCCATATACAAGGTTGATCTCCAACTTTAATCGCTTAAGATCAATTTAATAGTCATCTATTCGAACAGGTAGATGGTGTTGCAATGGGTTCTTCACTTGGGCCTCTCATGGCAAATGCTTACATGTGTCACTTTGAAGCAATTTTAAAGAGTAGAAATCAAATACCTCAATAGTATCGACGTTATGTTGATGATACTCTAGCAACCATGAAAAATGACGAAGAGGCAACATGTTTTTTAGAACTATTGAATAGTTTATCAAAACTAGAATTTACTTTAGAAACCGAAAAGAATGGGCAACTTTCTTTTATCGGCATGACTCTACACAGAGAAGGCAACAAAATCAACACCTCTTTACATCACAAGCCGACTGACACTGGCCTGTTGCTACATTACAAAAGCCACGTGGATTCTAAATACAAAAGAGGTTTGTCAATAACAATGTTAGATCGAGCGAAGAGAATGTCCTGGACAGATGAACTCTTTGAATGTGAGTGCTTGAGAATTAAGAACACTTTTCTCAAACTTGATTACCCTAACACATTAGTTAATAACATTATATCTAAATTTTTGACATTTACTAATAATTCTAATGAGAGGCCGATTCCTGACAACAGTAACATTGTAAACATAGTTCTACCATTCAGAGATTAGATATCAGCAAATTCTTTACGTAGGCAACTAGCTACACCGGCCAATTTTTAGATCCAAAAAACTAGTTGATGACCTTCGAGTATGTGAGCCAAGGCCGGCTGTTTTGTCTGAGCAATGCGTTGTATATATATTTAAGTGTGACTTGTGTGATTCGAGTTATGTTGGCTACACTCGTCAACACCTTTATCAATGCGTTGCCGGACATTGCGGGTCGGCTGTAGGCTAACACATGAGAAGTCATGGACGGAGTGTGACTAATCAGAAACAATTGTTCACTGTTGTTAGGAAGTGTGCCTCAAAATTCGATTGTCTAATTCATGAGATGCGGGCAATTAGACAACTTAACCCAACACTTAACACTCAAACAGATTCAGTTAGATCAAAATTATTTTAGTATTTTGTTTTCTGTATTCTATGTTCTGTTGTTTATTTTCTGTCAATACATATCACTTTATTGTATTCTCATGTTAAACCTATAGAAC
>JANVCG010105099.1:0-14531 GCA_025505365.1 Haliclystus inabai
TGATGGGGTTTGTTATGATTTTCCAAAACGTTGGGATTCATTTGATTGCGCTTTTCTTATTACTAACCACTAGCAAGACGAGAAAATTGACGACAAGACGTAGTTTCTCATGCTTTTGCTTTCAGTTTCAGAAGTTTTCATTTCTGTGCTCTAAATCGGCGTACCAAAACTCAACATGTAGAACTAAACGCAGAGTAAATTTGAGAGAGACAACATCGGTTTCGGTGCAATATTGCCGAACATTTCGATAATTTCTGAAGAACATGTTTTAATCAAGCCGTACTAACATGTGATGTTTAAAAACAACATTTACCTTGAGTATTTTTCACGATTTAGCCTCTAATTTTCTCTGCACCTATATGTTTGTAATGAAATTTTCCTTCATTTATACTTATACTTTTACTTTAACTTATACTTTTACATCGCAGAAAACAACAATCACTTTGCATTTAGCTTTGAGACTACGAAAACCGAAAACGCGAAACGTTTTATATTCTTTGAAATTTAACGCCATCTAATTACTTTTCAAGTCATCCCATTCTTGACAGATCTATGGTTCTCTACGCAAAAGGTCAAGAAAAGTTCTTCAAGTCACACACGAGCAATCAAAACTCGATTTATTCAAGTTATTTTGAATGAGGAACATTAAACTTGATTAAACATTTGAGATTTATTAAATTGCAGATAAGAAATCAATATTGGTATAGGGAGGGTCAAGGGTGTGGTCTACGTACTCATGGTCTATGTGAAATTTTGCGAGTCTAAATTAGTTTGCATTTCGAATCCTTGCAAAGTTAGTATTGCTTGCAAATCATTAAATTGAGCTTCTCAATGTATGGCCTAATTATTCACCATTTGCTAGCAAACATTTGTTTCAAACTTTTGACGCACCATGACTTTTCTTTTTGCAGTAAATTTTCACTTTCAAACAAGCAACACAATCTCAAATATACCCTGCGCAGCGGGTAACCCATTGCTAGTATAATAATACAACCACTGGGTCTTACTTTTCTCCTATCAAATACAATTCGGAAATCCACAAGAAACAATTTTGGCATTTACGTATTTCTTTTTTATCATCAATTCCTCCGGTGATGTGAATTTAAGGCACAATGGTAGTCCATGATTTTTGATGACAGATACAGCAAGCGTGTTTCATTTGTTATTAATAACCCATCACCCTGGTGTGGATTTCAAGTGTGAACTGTTTTCGTACAAATTTCGTTGGTGTCTACAGGCAGGCTGAAAATAATCCCTGCAAAATTTTGTGGGCAACTCATTATGCATGTTTTTTCATCTGCATGCAGGTTGAGAATCCTTACAATATTTTGCGAGCGAACAGCTTCTTGTTGCAGCATGCTACAGTTAGAGCTCGGATATTTGCAAGAATTAAGGAGAACGATGAAGAAATTTTTGTTATCATGGAGCATTAAAAGCATAAATTTCATTGATAAGAATCAAAACTGCAATTTTTGAATTTATTTTGATGTGATAGAAGAAGAACAACATAGCATGAGAACCAGGGTCAGATAAAAGATTTTGCCTTCCGGAATCCCATTTTTTTTCTGGAAATTTCTTCGGAATTGTGTTGTTGTATTATTAGCATGGCCAGACCATGTTGCGCAGTGTACAAAAATTCAACTTATTATTCTCTCTTTGCTGCCTTCGTGTTGAAAAAGTTTGTTATATTTAGAGACTTGCTTTCAATATTTATCGTTCAGCTTCGGATTTTGGCTTCTTCTTCCGGGAGCCAGGATCCCAGGTTTAACGGACCCTGATAGAAACGCAGTGGTTTTCGTCACTCACTATGCTTATGCGCTGGTCTCATCGTTATTCCAGTGTTTTCATCACAAGTAAATAGTTTTAAACACACTAACTCAATATCAATGTGATGAACACATCAGCGTATTTTGTTTTAAAATAGTTATCAATAGCAAAAACAAAGTGAGACCACAGTCTCTTACCTATCAAGTACCAAGGTCTCCTCATTGAGCCAAAAGAGTAATAGTTAGTACATGCATCTTTTCCATCCTCAGTTTCTCCAAGGCGACAAGATACATTCAAATTCATCATAAGAAAAATGTCATCCAAGGACTTCACTCCAGCGTAATTGTTCAAGAAAAAACAAACATCTCCAATGAACCAAGAGCCTTCTGTTGGGGATCGCCATGATTTGTTCCCTAAGAACACACAAAGATGTGAAACTCTAACTTGATACATTAACGCGGGGATTAACAAATGATAAGGACCACCCCCGGCGTCTGTAACTTGCGTGCGCACGTGCCCACGTGCGTGCGTGCCAGTCATTAAAAAATCCCATATTTTAGCATGTTTTATCTCTACTTCCGTTCAACAGCTGAGGTGGTGCAAACAAACACAAACGCTATGAAGACTGCAAGCGCTTCGCGTTTGCTATCCGATAGATTGAAATTAATCGAGAAAGGGAACATCGCCGGAATGCAGGATATTTCAGATAGAAATTTAAAAAGATGACATACCACTGGTTTTCTCGAAATATTTCAGACCTAACTGGTTCAATTTGTATATTGAATTGATTTACTTTATGTACTGTTTTAGTAATTCCAATTATACTTCGCATGGAACTGTAAACTCTTGATGTGAGACAATAATGAATGAAAGGTCAAAGCCTGCAACTGTGATGCATAATAAACTCTCGCTTTCAAGGTTTGAGTTGTACCAACCTTTCGCATCATTATTATTCCTGCTGGGGGTTTAATGTAATACTATCACCAATAGTTGATTGCAATGGTTTTCCTTGCTGTAATTGTTCTTCAATGCTATGTCCTTCGTCTAATTTATTCAACAGATTTAAACTATTTCAATCTATCGGATAGCAAACGCGAAGCGCTTGCAGTCTTCATAGCGTTTGTGTTTGCTTGCATCACCTCTGCTGTTGAACGGAAGTAGAGATAAAACATGCTAAAATATGGAATTTTTTAATGGCTGGCACGCACGCACGTGCGCACGCAAGTTACAGACACCGGACCACCCCCCCTCGTGAATATCTCAACGGATTCACAACAATCACAATACTTTTTGCAACTCAAAAATGTCAAAAACGCGGAAATCCGTGTTTCTGAGGAACTCTCTCATGCCTGTGAAAAGCCTTGTTTCCTAAGACAAAACATATAGTTTTGCCTTACACACAGAACATGCCATGATTTTAAGCTTAATACCTGGGGTAGTAGCAATCCAGATCCGCCAGTCAGCATCATTGTTTTCATGTGTAGCACTTGAGCTATCATCAGGGTACAATTGATCACTAACCACTGGCACTTTCACACGTTGAGTGTATTCTTCACCTTGACACGCTTGGATCAGACAAAATTTTGGCTTTGCAAGTAGTGATGGAACTTTATCTCCTCTGAATGTTCTTCTTAAATCTTCAATTCGAACCAGTTTGTTATCTACTCCGCTAACAAAATATTCCATACCATGTGAAAGGATGACAAACACAAAACAATCAAATTGTGAATGGTCTTTACGTGCAAACTCTTCTGCAATTGAAACCATCTCGCTAGCACTACGATCTTTACGCACCACAACTGTGAAGTCAAACCTTGAAAATGTTTGTGTTAAATTTTTGACATCAACATCACTTCCATTTCTCATTGCTCCTGGTGCAAGGAAGTTTACATTGTTTATAATCACACAGAAGCCACGTGGGATGTTTTTCATTGGATAACCTATGAGACAACAATGATATAGACAAAAGACTAAAACATTTACAATACTGATAATTAATACCATCAATGCATGGATCAATGCCAGTAGCATACACACATTGGATTCATTTATAGTCAGCACGAGAAAGAAGCAACACCTCCAAATAACGGATGAATTAGAAGCTCATCAATTTGAATGCAGTAGATCAAAGCGTAGAATTACTCACAGTCAACATGCATTGGATGTGAAACTGTTGAACCTTTTTGTGCTCCTGGTTGAATAAATCCACTGGAACCTGAAAAATGTAAATACAAGGTTGTGAAAACAAGTGACTGAATGTTTTGAAATATGTGAATAAATGCTTGGAAATTCAAAACAACTTGACTGGAAATGATGAAAGCAGAATTCACCTTGGACAGGAAATACCAATTGTCTTTCAATAGATACATTCTCCTTGTCACACTGGATACGTCTACTAGTGTCTTCACACGAAAACCAGCTTTCAAAATAAAACACTTGAGGATCAGAGCTAAGTGATGGGTTCAAAAGACAACTTGGACATATCGATGAACGCTCAATATACTTCAAACCATGAAACTCTCTGAAAATATTTTCTAATATCTAAAAGAAATTCACATGACAAAATTATTATAATTTGATGCAGTTGAGTATTATTTACTGTTTTGCAATCTCATCATTAGGCCTCATGACATGCAGAAGATGCGGAACAGTTGAAAATTTACCTTTAATTGTACAGCATATATTAACAGAGATTAATACTGTAAATCAATAATGATTGGGATGAAACTAATTTTGTATCGGCAAATGTTTTTGCTGCATTTTAGTATTTAATCTATCTGAATCCAGCAGCAGACACGTGGGGAAGGGTACAGTTGTCCCCATAATATAATGTGATGCCAATTTCTCTAATGTTATTGGTTTATGGTAATACAAATAGGTCTCCTTTTACGAATAATGATTCTTTTATCATTAGTAGTATATGCTACTTGCAACCTAATTGATTTACATTTATTTGCAATAACAATACTGTAAATTTCTCAGAGGTAATGTAAGATCCATGATGTCATATGTAAAACATAATCAAAAGAATGAATTTATTTATGATGGGTATCAAACATTGTATTCTGCAGCTTGCGTTACGTTGAAGAGAAAAACAAGTATTTAACGGTGACAATCAACAAATACAGCAACAATCCTCACTCAGCAGAGGTCAATTTACAAATAAACTTGTTAAGTTTCTGTAAACACGATTACAGAAACAGGGCGTGTCCACTCCTGTAAATATCGTTAAAGTGCAACTTACACAAAATGTTTTTATTATACGCAAGGCTACATTCACCATTGGATATCTCAGGTTATACACTTCCAAATTGAAAAATAATTTTGCCAAACATGACGCATCATTGCATTTAATGTAAACGTAAAATATTGTGTTTCAGTAGATTAAACTTTTAATGAAGTAAGGATCGAAGAAGTTGAAGACGTACATGGTAGTCAGCCTGGTCAGACATTTCACTAATTTAACAATATTATGATTTGCAATCAGGATAAAACTATTAAAAACTTTCAGTTTCTAACCTTTGATCACAAAAAATTTCCCCTCCAGTTCATTTTAATTCAACAAAATAAATACATTGACAATTTTTGACAAAATCTTCCTCCATCTGAATTGCATGTTTCAAACCCAATCTTAAAAAGAGCACTGCTGACTCAACTGACAAATTTGTTGTACCCGCCATGCAGAGGTAATTTTAAATCCTTTTTATAACTGATAATAATAGCGATATATAATCTAAATCTAACCTTGAAAAGTGAGAGAAGAGCAGCCCATAGCATGTAAATGCCATCCACGTGACAGTGTCCTTTGAATTGAAACTTTCCAGATCGCTCAGAATTCAACATAGTAGAAAGAATTCGGCACTTTTCGTTTGATCCAATAAATCCATGCAGCATTGGGATGAAGCAGTCAAACAAACTGTGAGATTCAGCTATAAATCTCTCAAGTAGGCCAACTGGAAATGGGAACAGTATGGACTTGAAGCAGCAGTTAATCTCAACCTATCATTAGAAACACAAAAACAACTTTTAAAATTAACCACTGATGTGCTCTGGCTTGGGTGCTTGGTTGGCGAAATATCTCTTCTATGCCAAATGCTTCACAAGTACTACAATAAACATGATAATATAGACTTTGTTTTCATACTTTGTTCTGGGTCGGGTCTTGCAAAACGATCTAACCTTCGACAAATTTTTAGGGGGCAGTCAGAAGCAATGGCTCAATTTTCAAGAGTGCACTTCATCCATTTTTTACGTACAGTCAATTGATCAACCAAATTGCAAGGAAACGTTCGATTACTTGACAACTAAAGATGCCGCATGCCTTTCTTCGGTTTTCGTGCACAGTCAATAACCAATCAAATTGCAAGGAACTATCACGTCCCTTTAAAGCATTAGTTGATGTAAGATTACATGACCTCTTACTGAAAGCCAATCAAGTTGGTTTTGCATGTCAGAGATCTTAGTGTAGAAATTTCAAAAGAGCACTGCCCCCATTCCTTTGTTTTGCAATCTCTCAGGACGATGTATATGTTTAGTTTTACAGTTTCCCAAACAATTGCACAATAGCCAGAACAAACAAATTGCAACATTATTGTATTGTACTGCATTTCCGCTGTGTTTTAGTTTAGGTATATGCCGACGAATGTGTTTTAAAACATCAAGGATTCTGTTTATTTTCCTGTTGATTGCTGTGATATTTGTCAAAATTCAATATATTGTTAATTTGGATACCAAGATAATTGAGGTCATTTATATTTTCTATTTGGTGGTTATCAATTTTCAAATCTATTTTATTTTTGCTCTAAGGGTGACTCGTGCAAATTTCATAGTGTCTATAATGCACATTTAAAATTCCTTAGGGAGCATGATAGTGCTAAATCTCAAATCTATCAATGGTTTTCACTTAGGAAACAACATCAATAGGAATGATAGCAATGTCACTTCACTGTTAGCCTGCTTTTGCCAGTTGTTTTTTTTAATGATGTTTCTGTCAATATATAGATGATAATATTGTTCAATCAATTTGGAATCTCAGATCTTTGTTTAGTTGCACGGCACTTACGAATTCATCTCTAGCATTCGCTAACAAAGTTCATAAGCGATAATCCAATCCTACTCATATGTTGTCATAGCAACTGCAGCAGGGAATCCCCAATCATAGAATGTGACTTCAGATGGCAGGAAATAGGATAAGGATGTAGTAGGTAACAAAAATAAAGTTCATAGAGCTTTGGAAAGGTCAAAAGGCTATTACCCTATCATTGTATGGTTACTAATTATCAGTGCGACAAGAGCTTAATTGGATAGGGACTGTACGTGAAATGGGATAGATTTGTTATTAGCAGCACCCAGGGAACATAAGGAAAACAATACATCAGTAATAGAGACATAACAGCCAGCATATAGAAGCAACACAAAGTACTATAGAAAGAAGGAGAGACGGTACTAACCAAACCCCTAGGCTAAGCCCAATAATGGATTAATTCAATCTGATATAATACTTGCCTGGAATATTTCATTTTTGCCAAGCTCCACTGGAGGTATTTGCGCTTTGAGAAACCAAGGAACTAGCAAAGTGAGATTTCCAGTAGCATTTCCACTTTCAAGTTTGATTACAAAATGAAAATGATGGAGAATGTCGATGATCACGGAGTAGAACATGTCGTTGTCTTTTGAAATACTTTTGATATCGCTCCAGATGCACCTACAGAATCAAACATCACACATCCTGCCAATAATAAATTTAAAAACTCAAGCATTCAAGTAGATGCAAACAATAGATGGAATTCCTCCAAACTGATAAACAATCAAATGACAATTACAGTGTATCAGACACAAATGAATTCTTTTGTAGGTTAGAAGGATCACTACAAATAACTTTCAAGTTACCTTAATAAATTAGCAGAAAGCTTTCCATTTTCAAATAGATTTCTTTTGTCTTGTTTAAAGCGATCTTTGGAAACAGCATGTTCCTTTGAAAATTTCTTCTCGTACACTAGTTTTTTCTCAATGTTGTGATTGAAAAGCAGTTTCAACAGATTGCTGAACCATTGTGGATCCAAGAACACAAATTTATCCAATCCTTTTTCTTTGGTGAAATACAGAATAGCACCAACACCATCCAAATACTGCAATGCAGATATCGTCATGTTGCTACTCATCTTAAAGTCATGTTCAGCAATCTCTAGGAATTCGTTTGTATCGATAACTGGAGTATCGTTCTTCACGTCAAGACAAAACATCTCCAATTCATTATATATTGTTGGTATCTCTCTGCCAACCGATGGCATGATTTCACGATTGGTCATAATTTTAATAATTTCTTTACGTAGATCGTCTATTCCATGAAGTTTATCTACAGAAGATACTGGTATCATAATGATTTGATCAGACAGATAATCACTGCAATGCGTCACCTACAAGATAGAAATAAATACGAGATGCAAAAAACAATTTACCTCTAATGTGAGGATCGATATAGCCTCAATACAGTGAATATCGGTTATAACGTTAGGCTTTGTACCAATGAAAAAATAACGTACTAAGCGATTAACGTATTAGCCGATTTGGTGGAAACCAATAGAACAATAGAAAATGACTGAACTTTGCATAAATTATAATCTTTCAAAATGGCAAGAAAAGAGAAGCATGATCAAACGCAAATGCTACATAGTTTTTTCTTCTGTTACAAGTGAATTTAGTGAAGCGTTGAATGATGAAATTGAAGGAGTTTGAGATTTTCTCTTATATTGACCAAAAGTGTCAAACTGCCTACAAAAGTATGGGCCTATTATGTATTTCAAAGCAGTTTGAATGGAAAATAACGCTTTGTGCAATGATTTTGTCCTTCAGGATGCACAATGTTCAACGTTATCTTAACATATAAATGCCGTTGTCCCTTTGTATGTACATATTTATGTTTGATCGCGTTGAACTCTTCCAATTCCTCTATTCAATCTTCAAGAAGCATATCATTCGATTTGTTATTGTCCAACTTAGGTTTTAAACTACATTTCAATCACATAAGTTTCGTATCCTTTCCCTATCGAAGGAAAAGATACAATTTTTTCAGTTTTATTTTGGCTCCGCACTGATTTCTGTCGACCGTGTCTCACAGAGCGCTTGGGGGATTCCCCGAATTTGATGGTCCCGCCTGTAATTTATTATGTAATTGTTAGGCTATTGTCTCCCAGACAATAGAAACAACTCAATGCACGTGCTCTTAAATTGTGCTCAAAACGTTTAGATCACAACACAACCATTGATATCAGATCATTAACATAATAACCTTGCGTGAATTAATTGCTTGGGTTTGTTATGATTTTCCTAAACGTTAGGATTCATTTGATTACACTTTTCTTATTACTAACTACTAGCAAGAAAATTGACGACAAGAAGTTTCTCCTGCTTTTGCTTTCAGTTTCAGAAGTTTTCATTTCTGTGCTCTAAATCGGCGTACCAAAACTCAACATATAGATCTGAACGCAGAGTAAATTTGAGAGACAACATCGGTTTTGGTGCTATATTGCTGAACATTTCGATAATTTCTGAAGAACATGTTTCAATCAAGCCGTACCAACATGTGATGTTTAAAAACAATGTTTACCTTTGGTATTTTTCACGATTTCGCCTCCAATTTTCTCAGCACCTATATGTTTATAATTAACTTTTACTCTTACTTTAACGTATACCTCAACTTATACTTTTACATCGCAGAAAACAACAATCACTTTGCATTTAGCTTTCAGACTACGAAAACGTGAAACTTTTCATTTACGATTCTTTTCTTGGAAATTCAACGCCATCTGATTACTTTTCAAGTCATGCCTACGCAAAGGTCAAGTAAAGTTCAAGTCACACACGACCAATGAAAACTCGATTTATTCAAGTTATTTTGAATGAGGAACATTAAACTTGAATAACATTTGAAATTTATTAAATTGCAGATAACAAATCAATATTGGTATAGGGAGGGTCAAGGGTGTGCTCTACGTACGCATGGTCTACGTGAAATTTTGCGAGTCTAAATTAGTTTGCATTTCGAATCCTTGCAAAGTTATTATTGCTTGCAAATTATTACATTGAGCTGCTCAATGTATGACACTGAGCTTCTCAATGTATGGCCCAATTATTCACCATTTGCTAGCAAACATTTGTTCCAAACTTTTCACGCACCATAACTTTTCTTTTCACAGCTAATTTTCACTTTCAAACAAGCAACACAATCTAAATATACCCTGCGCAGCGGGTAACCCATTGCTAGTAGGCAATAAAACGCAATAGACATTAACGCTATAATCGATAATGGTTCGTTGAAGACGACCGCAAGTTTGCCGGGACTTTGAAATATTGATGTTATGTGCAATATAACGTACAATCTGTTAATGTTATAACCGATATTTACTGTATTCATCTTATAGCTTTGTATTCATTTGTTGCATTTAGCACATGACATGTTGTGTGCAGCATGTTTCTTTATTGTCATATTTTTTCAAAAGTAGCATAATTGGCTCAAATGAAGCGTTCAGTCAAGACCAATGACAACAATTCTTTAAAATTATCTAAGTCTCTCCAATAGATCTTTTGCTTTAATAATTAAGATTGTCAGGAAAAGGGAATCTTGGTAAGGACAATTGATTAAATTGGATATAAGAATACAATTATTCTCACAATTTCCTTAAATTTTTAATGTTGCCATTCTGATGCCACAGATGCTAGAATTGCAAAAGTATTACAATTAAAGGATTTATATGTGTGTTTCAGTCAGTCAATATTTCATGAAGTTTTTAAAACTTGAATATCATTTGACATTCAACCAAATGTGAAATTCGTTGAAATGTTATTGAATACTAATTGTATCAATTTACTTTTTTAAGCAAGGCACCAAAAATTCTTAGCTTTGAATATGGGAAGAAACTTTTTTGCAAAAATTTGTGGAAAATCATTCCATCAATGCAAAGTTTCAATTACAATATTCCATGACAATAGCTCTTTTCTCAATTTCAAAATCGCTTTGTAAATATTATAATTTAAATGAACCAGATTATCATGTATTTCCATTACAGATCAATTAAACTATAGCAGGATTGCAAAAGACGAATCCATTTTATGGCATGGAATGGAACATATCCTGGTTGGTGTTACTTTGAGAACACTGTCATTCCAATGACACTGAACATATAAATTTGAATTTTTATACAACAATGATACACATCGACATGTGTGAGCAGACAAATATTTTGCCAAAAAGGAAGGGTGCACTACCAAGGAAGAGTTAGGCAACACCTTTCAGTCTTTACTATCATCAAATTATTGCTGAGACTGAGAAAACTCTACAAATTGCAGAAGAAAAACTTGATATCAGCACATCATTACCAAACATTTAGAATGTTGCCACTTCAAAATGTACATTTTTAGTTTATAGCTTGCAATTTAATTCTTTTTGTCCTGGATCATTAGAAACTACAGGAAGAACAAAACTTTTGCGAATTGCAATTACGTTTGCTTGATTATCAGTGGCCATAATCAATTCCATAATAATCGATGTAGGCATTAAAATTGAGAAGACGGGATTTTGGTTCTGTAAGGTCTTCATACAGGCGAAATTTGGGTCTTGATTGGGGTTTTACAAAAGGGGTTTGCATACCACAGCAGAATTTGGTCTTCCAAGGAGCTCTAATTTTAGATAGGGGAGAGCGGGGAGACTCCGGATGCGGGTGACTTCGGACAGAAGGGTTAGAGACGAATAAAAAATTCCATCTTTCAGTATGTTCAAGGCAACCATAAAATATGTATTATCCCAAAATTTTAATTATTTTCGCCAATAGATGAAATAGTAATAATAATTTGAAAATGTTTACTCGTTGTGCATAGAATGTGCTGACCATCAGAAAGCCGAGGAAGAAACTTTCCGTTGCACGACATGTTGATTTTTGGTACCATTTTGAAGCCCTTGACGTCATGAAGCCTCTCTATGAAGTTTTATCCACGTGCGCTTTGGAATTTCAGCGCTAGTTACGATTTTCTACAAAAATTACAAACGGGGTTACACCGGATAAAGTGCCAAGCGTTCAAAAATTACAAATCAAGCTGTGATTCAATGAGTAATTCGATATTAAATGGGTCCCAAATTCAGTGCCACAATTCATAAATGACACGCTCCAGCTGTGATGCTGTGCAAACATTCCAACGCACGCGTGATACTTCTTCTAGAAATCGTTGGATTGTTACAATAATAATAGATTGGAATCTCATATCAGCAATGAAAACTTCATTTACAATGGAAATAATAACGTAAATTTATTACTCAAAGTCGTATGAAGGTTTCTCTTTGAGTTTCACAAGCTGATTGTTTTCTTTTACCTTCGTTTTGGGGTGGCGTTTGTTACCATGCAAAACACTGCTTTCGAAGACAATTTCAACGATTTCAAAACAACCTTATTTTCATCATGGTTTGTGAATTATTTAATCTTTTTCCATTATTTCTGTTTAGATTAGATATTTATCGTTCTATTGATGTCAGTTTTTACTCACAACTTGATATATTGGCGAAGTGCTTTGCCTGTCCAGAGTCTCCCCGTCTTGGCCGAAGTCTCCCTGCCCGACACAAGGACGAAAATTATCAATTACTTCTCCTTTGTGATAATTATTCTTTTCAAACTTTTACCCTTTTCAATAGAGCACATTAGCTACAGAATGATATGAATTTTATTCGAATCGAGGGAGAATTACTCAAGTTATTAATAAACAACTGAAAACCGTCCGAAATCTCCCCGGTCTCCCCTATCATTACATCAGTTACTATCTTTTGCTATTCAACTAAGACTTGGATATCTCTACTATTGTCTGCTGTATAACACTAAATTGGCAATTTGCTTGGGGCTCCTCTGTAACACAGGGTTGACATAGATCTGCTACTGTAGCTCTTAAGCAGACCCATAGCTTCAACCCTGCATTCTAGACTATTTCAAAGCATAAAATTCCATACCTTGCCACCATCAAGTTGAACTGAGCTGCTGAAATGATATCTTTTCATTTTGTGTGAATTTTTATCATCAGCGCTTTTTTTCACCTCTTGCAAGTATTCCAAATCCTCAGCAATGTTATCAATTATGTGCTTGCATCGTTTTAAAACTTCATCATTAGATTCAAATTTATCAAAATGCGTGGGTACAATGATGACGGCTGGGCTTTCGACTAATAACAATATCAAGGACAGCCAAGTTCCGACATCTTTTCTGTACGTGCTGTTTTCTTCACTTGCACAATAATCATGCAGATTTAAAACCAAAAGGAACAAAGAACCTGAAAGGAAATAATCAAAAAGAAAACTCACAATCAGTGCATACTGCCTTCTCACGCACATTTTGAGTGCTTATACAGATGTGAGACAAATCATAGCAAAGCCAAATGCTTCAAATATCATGGCCATTTCTCTTTATGTTTCCAAACTTTGCACATGAATCCTACCCAATTTCTCAAAGTGAAATGAAATGATGATAACTTGCCCGCCCCCCACCGGCATTGTATTTGCTTTAATTACTTGAAAAGACAAGCAGGGTAGAACAAAGATTCAACGCAGTGTGTCATCTATATGGCATACCATTCCACTATAATTCCTACAAAATATCACAAATGGTTCTGCACACTGGAAGCACCAACAAATGAGAATATGGTGCTGAATCAGCGAAGGAAAATGAAAGTAATAGAAAAGTCACCAGAGCTGGGAAAACAAGAAACTTTTTCAGGGAATAAATAATAGTTGAAAACTCTAAAGTAAAAGATATTTGTGGATATTTTAATCCAGACATGTTCAACTTTTGATGAAAATGCAAATTTCCTTTGTTAGATCTCATTATGCGATTACAATTCTCTCAATGTTAAATTGCTTAATAATGATATCTCAGTCAGCAAAACATGCCCTTTTCACTGCCATGTGGATATGATTTGCGATGGATTATCAAGTACAATTTTCACAAAGAAGCTGTTCTGGTCAAATCAAATGGTCAATGATTGTATTTGGTACACATGCTTTTAATTTAAATTTGAAACAGTAACAGCAACACAAGTTGGATTTACATTTTGTAATTAAACATCACTAAAAATGAGCGTTCGTTAACGTGCTTGGATGTGGGTAGCAAGCAAAATAAGTGACTGCACAGGCATAGCATGCGAATGTGTCTTTGCCCAGCATATCAGTGGAGTAGTGAAGGGGTACCCACAGACCAAGCGCCGTTTCACATATATAATCAGTGGAACAATTGATAAAGAATAGAAAAGAAGATGAATATTGCAACAGAATTAATCAGTTTGACATCCCTTGACTATCGCACTAACGTAAGCCTAGAAATGATGGGAATCTAAAGGGTTGGTAATCAAATAGTATGAGAACTTAATGAGTGAATACTGGTAGTTAGTCATAGGTCAAAACACTGGGCTCCACTAGAATGTGAATGATATGACTGAATGAGGATAGATCGTGCTGCAGCTGTAGATGTGTACAGTTGTAAATAAGCCAGTTGATGCTGGTAGTATGATAATCACAAGTACAATCACAGTATAGCTTAAAGGGGCAAAATTGACCGGAATTAAATGTTGTGCATAATACGCCTTGACAAAACACAGCAAAATATCCAAAAAGCTGTGGGCATTCAATGCTGGATTTTTATGAAAATTTGAAGCATTTTCTCTACTTTCTAGACATGTTGAGGAGATATATAATTCAAAGCAAGTTCGATTTTGAATAGCTATTAGGTGATGTTATT
>JANVCG010105209.1:0-14520 GCA_025505365.1 Haliclystus inabai
TCAACCGAGTGATAATCTTTGTACAGGACCCGGTCTCTCAAATTTTGTTTACAGAATTGCTCCTTCAAGTAAGTAAATCTCACGCATGTTAATAGTAATTTTCAATTCCAAACCACTTTTAGCTATAGTCCTACGTCCATAGGGGGTCCCCTTCATATTTACCATTAATAAGCACCCCTCAATAAGTTGCTTGGGTCTGCCATGCACTTGAGCTTCAAACTGAAAATTACATTCAATACGACAGCGTGCTAAGTACATTCACATCTATAGCTGGGCTGATTTTGCATCTTGCAGGGAGAAAAATCTTGAAATAATGCTTTATCATCAAATCTGCGTACATCGCAAAATATCAAACCAAGGTCAACTTAAGAGTGGAGTAGCATTATTCAATGATGTATTTTAGGTTGCAATCAATTCTTTGAACCTGTTGGTTGCTATGGTGACGACGGAGCAGTTCCTCGATTGTTTTCTGATTATGCTTTCACTGAACGTGATTTTACCATGGCTAATTCTAATGGTTTTCTGATCAACTGGAGACAGTGGAATACCTACAGTTTGGAAATGATCTGTCGATGTGCTCAACAAGCAAGGCGAAGAATGCATGACTATTTTGCATTACAATTCTATGGTAGGTAATAAAAATCTCAACCATTAAGGGCAGTATTCAATCAAGTACACACATCTGTGTCACTTTACGTGTATTTTCAACATAATTAGTGATCTCCAGGTCAATGAAGAGCGAAGCTGAGCGGTTTTTCCAATTAGTAGAGATAAATTGAATTCAACTGATGTTTTTACTCTGCTCTGCCAAGATTCTTGATAGAGCTTGGAAAACGCTGGGGCGGAAAAATGATGGGAGAACACATGCTATTAGTATAGGCAAATGGTCAAAGAGCGTTATAATGGGGTGAAGTTTGAATGAACGTATAATAAGATAGCAGAAGAAGGATGCTTTCTCTAAATCTTGCAAGATTTGGAATTGGCTGAAGATAAAATTCCCATCGTCTACATTTTATAATAAACAAGGGATAGGTAACCATAGAGTCTTGTGTTCATTTCAATCCACTATAGTATGTGCCCACTATAATATACTACTTTTGCTCTATATGAATTTTATGTGATAAAGGACATTGACTTCTATACCAATATATCAATACTTGCGGCTAGAATGGTATTCTCGCTAATTTTGATTGCATATTGCTTTAAATATGTACACAACATTTTCTGTCCTTTAGGTGAATGCTGGACTGGATGTGAAAATAGTACCAGATACTACGAACAAGGACATAGATCTACATGTATTGCAAAAGACTTTGATTCACCCAATCCGAATTCATACGGTGCTGTTGGACAAGAATTAACAAATTATATATATAGGATGATTCCTCCACCTATATTTGTTGATGAAAATTTAGAATTAGAAAATATTAATTAAGACATGATGTTCATCGAGGGCACTTACACAAGTTATATAGATATATATGCATAGTGAACAAATATCTCCCTCATTGTCGTCTATGGAACAGTACTCCAATATATTCTGAAGAAAACAGTCACTTTATAGACATTGTGAGACCAATTGCCATTTAAGTTCATATTTATAATAGTTATTGACGATAATCTATAATCAACACTAAAGAAATATAAGATTGTAATTAACTCAAATCCCGTATACGATATATCTTAAAATTGGAAAGAAATCCTTTAGCAAAACATACAATCAATACCAATTGAAATACTTAATGAAAATAAATTATTATATCCAGAGACGTTCGACATTGCGGTTTTTATTCATCTCTTGTCAGCTCATTTGAGACAGTACCAGTCTTATGTTCATCATGATCTAATGGTACAGATGGTACGAAATTTTCAAATTATGGATAATGTCAAGCTAAAATTTCATAAGGGTTTCTTCGGTTTTGTTGACTAACCGTAAAAGCATCGATCGTCTCTCACGACAGAAAATCCGACAATAACGGGAGAAAGTGTGACCATCCTGTGTGCTAAATAAAACCGCTATCAGTGCATTCACTATCGAAGTCGTCCTAACACTGCAAGACAAGATGTCGGGTTGTGCAAATAATTACATTAAATTTTGTAATGAAATTTCTTTCATTGTTGATAAAAATCAAATTAAAATATTCGATAAGTCAGATAAATATACTTATTTGGTAATACAGGTATATTGGTATAGTTTAGTATATTATAGTATAGTATGGTATATTATAGTTTAATATAGTTTAGTATTTAGTATATATTAGTATAGTATAGTTTATTTGGCATCGATTAAATGATTGCTACACTCTTCACTCAGTAATCTTTCGCTTTCGAGTGGTAACATGTATCTCTACAAAGAGTTCCTATTAAAAAGAATCAATATTATGTAAAAAATTAATCCAAAACAAATGACGAAAAATTGTGACCACCTCTTAGAGAATTTTCATTTTCTAAACATAATTATTATCCTCAAAAATGCTTCTTGTGTATCAATTCAAACGATTCTAATTAGCATTATCTCAAACGAGAATTAGAAACCGGTTGTTTAGAGTATAAATCTCAAATTTCATCTCAATCCACCTGCTAACGGACAAGATTGTTTTCAAGATGAAACATTTAGCGTATTGATTAAGATAAAACTAATTAGCTCGTGCTTTTCATTTCGTTGAACTAGTAAGGCGGCACAGCAATTATACGGAGAGGATACAAATTGCATTGGGATGAATCATTTAAGAATAAACCGAACAGTTGAAACAAAACATTATAGATTTAATTGATAACAAATTTGTCTGTTAAAAGACATGCGAGTAAATTTTGATAGCACAAAATATGTAGATAATAGGCTGGTTAAATTGTATAGTGACTTTAGAGGCTACAATTTAAGCAAGCAGCTCTGAATATCAGCTATTTATACCACCTCCTATATTTTATATCCTTTTTCCGGGAGGTATGCACAATATAAGATTCAATTTGCAAATTACGATTTAACCTCAGCTCATCGATCAGTGCACATGTATATTATTGCTACATCATAATATAAGTAGTTTAGCTGTGTGGATAAATCGTCTGATTCTCTGCATTGTAGCTTGTAAAGTAGCCTTACCTGCTTCAATTCAAACTAAGTAAATTGCATGAATGTTCAATAGAAATCAATTATTAACAGACAACGTGAATTTCTACTTAACAAATGGCATCACAACAGAGTCAGACGCTGTTTGCATGTTTCACAACAGGTGTAAAGTGAGATTTGAAAGGTGCTATACAGACAGGTCTTTTACGCATCATGTGAATCTATGCTAATGATATCTTACTAACTCGTTTTAGTGATTCTTCAAAGACAAACAACTGGTATTATAGAGTGGATTGCCGTTTGTAAACAGCCTACATCGTATTTAAACAATTGGTCTAACGAACTGACACTGTCTTCTGTATTAAGCTTCATAGAGCGAGCACTGAGAAATTTTTTACAGTCTATATCGTATTGGATGGGATGTGAATTAGTTCAAGAAAGCCTTAGTAAAGTTCGAGAGGACGTATCTGTACTTAGAAAAGCAACTCTATGAGTTAATAAAGCTGTTTATTATTCGTATCTATAGAGTTCAATTCTGTACGTTTATACTATCTCTAGACTTGAAATTATAAAAGCAAAATGCTTAATAGAAGCGCAAGAAAGCGAAGTCAATGGAGAATCGTTTTTACGGTTTGTCTGATTGTTACTAGTGCATTAGTCATTTTTCAACTTGGTTTTATTCGAGGTCAAGATTGCTCTGAAAACAAGATACCAGCTTGTCGAGAAAACCATGATAATGATGGAACAAAAAACAAAGATATAAATAAACCAAGATACGAAAATTTGAAGCAGACGACAGATGAGTCAAAAGCTATTATGTTGAAAAGCGAAGAGAAAACACCCTTACAAACAGTCGACATACCACTTCCTAAAAAGAATGAAAATTTACAGCACACCTACGTTCAAATTAAAGAATCAGACAGCCCTATCGTTGGAGATTTTACATGCGGTGGAACTGTTGTACCTAGGTGTTGTGCATTTTACGTAACAACACCCAATGAAGGTAAAAAGATCTGTGATGCATTTTCAGAATTCTGCAAAGGATTTGTCATGACAACTTTGAGTACCAGTGTTGATCAAATTCAATACATGATTTATCTAAAGAAAAGCTTGAAAGGGATAATTACTAATTATATCACCGATTTTTATATCAAAGATGACTATATCAATGAAATGAATTGGCAAGGAATTAGCAAGGAAATCGAAGAACAAATTTCTGATAATGAAGTCAATAAAAATAATGAGAAAAAACTGCACTTCGAGCCAATGTAAATAGTTTTTGCTAATATTCACGAACAAGAGTTCTGATTAATTAAATAAATAATACTTAATATAAATAATATTTATTTATAACTACTTAATTATACCTGATATCCTTCAGTCAACTGTTCATTGTAAATAAAATTACGTCTTTTAAATAATTCAACTCTTTTTCATTTAATAAAATTTATTTGATAAGCCATTGGACCCTACTGGCCTTTACTCACTAAATGGGTCCACTTTACTATCAATGGAGAACTTCAACGGATTGAAGACCTTTATGAAATCATTCCATCCATACTTAATCGTATATTGATTAATTAATATTTTTAATATTCATTCAGGATAATCATTTGACATGAATTTCCCAGTCATATAAATGATGCCAATCATAAGCTGTATATTCCATATTGGGAAGTACATTATTTGAAAATATAATTATAGAAAAAAAAACGATACTTGACTGCTGTCTACATGAATTGAGTCATTAATTTCCGTACAAAGTTTCTATGCAGAGCTGTGGCTTTTTCTGTCGTTTCGAAAGTACTTTATGCTAATTATACCATGATTATTCCTATACCGAATACCGTTTACAGACATTGATTTCACTATGGCAATAATTCCATAACCAAACCTTTGTGACTTTGTCACAGAACTTTGTCATAGCGTTAACCTACTGATGTTGTCATAGAAACAGACAAGATGCGACAAATGAGCAGTCTCCTTTTCAATCTTTTACAAAGCAAATCAGTTCAACATGGCGGATTTTGCATGGATTCGATGCATGCGAAAAGAAATTATGTAGGTAGATCGAAACTTCTATTCTGATTTCTGTACCTGATAAGTTCAAATGAATATTGAGAATTCGTAGCAAAGAAACTCAAATGCAAGATAATGTGTGTTCGGCTAGAATTTTACTGATATGGTAAATGCGGAGAGTGGAAGCGTTGCCAAAAGACCCACCAAGTCTAGGGGCAATGCAGGACCACGTTCGAAACCTGACAGGCCTAGGAGACCTGATTCAAATCACAAAGCAAGCGTTTTTACAAGCTTTTCATCTCCTGTCGGTTTAATGGCAGAAGCGGGATTGGATGGTGAAAAAGTTGTGAACCAGCTAGCTAGTAGAAAAAAGGATAACAAATCGTCTGGAATGTCAAAACAAGTTTTGCAGCACCGATCTAGTAGTAGTTTACCTTGGTTCACACCGCATCCTCCTTTACTACAGAAGAAATCTAGCTACTGGAATGAGCCTAAAAAATTCAGGCAGTCAACACCCATCAGACTGATTGTGCAAACTCCGAACTCTGTCCATGTTACCACAGAAAAAGTAGTGTCCCAAAAGAAAAAAAGGGTTTTCAAAAGAAGGAGGAAAAAGAAGCCAAATGTGTTGCAAATTGAATCAGGATGTGGAAATGCATATGGTAGGTATAAATTTCAATGTGCAATCTTGGGCACATTAGCAGCATTTTTCAACATATTTTTATTGCTTGACGCAAATTTGCAAATATAATTGGTATATTTACAGAAAATGTTATAAAATCATGATGTATAAACAACTCAAGTATAATAAAATTGTCTTGAAAATTTTGGAAACAGATGTGAAAATTGACGTAAGTTGCACTCAACTTGAGTCACTTTGCAAACTTTTCAGTCTGGACTCATTACAAGTCTTGGGAAGTATTGTATGTGTCCTAAGACAGGCAGGCTAGGCTGAAGTGGAGATATCTTGAGAAAAACTTCTCATCTTACTTTTCTACTCTCATTTCTCACTTAAATACTCTAAAATGACCAGCAGTCTTAATGCAAAAATGTTTGAAATCTGGCCCCAGATTTCAAACTCGATTTCATGAAGTGACGTTGAATCCATTTTTTCCGCCTGTTAACAATGCCATTTCTTGAATAGGGCTCGTCATTGCGTCAGCCATGTCCACAACAAAAGCAATACAAAGGCTGCTGGTCATTTTAGACTCTTTAACTGAAATTCATATGTAGGCCTATTTTGATCACATTTGATAATTTTCCATACACATAGAAATGTTCTTTTTTTTAATTTTGTAAGTAATGTTTCACGATCTGTATTTTTACTCTACAATCAAATCAATATTTCTATACAGTGAAACCTGTATATAACAGGCAGCAAGAGATAGAGGAATATTAACTCCTGTATGAAGAGGTGCCTTTATGGACAGGCTAGATACAATGGAAATCAACATTTACAGTAATATTTAGCGACCATTATAGACAGGTGGCTACTCTAATTTGCAGGTTTCACTGTAGTTTTATCATAATTACAAACCCCAATCTATTCCAACAAATCTCTCTCACCCTCAAATTAAATCAAAATAGCCATTCTCTAAGTAGAAAGTCTCCCAAATTATCAAGCATTCAACGTTTATAGAATTATTCGGCTATGTAACAATTTTTTATATCACTCAAGGCATTGTACTCAAAACTTATTATAATCAAATATACATCTATCTGAGTTGCTTGATTTGAAAAGGACGGTTGTCGTATGGGATGTTGTATTCTATTGGGCCCCTTCATCTGACTAATGCACAGCGGCACAGCACGGATGCCCCTTTTCAGCTTTTTCTCTTTTTTGTTGTTCTAATATAGATCCAAATTCTGAGTTAGAGAGCAATGACCAAAGAGAGTCAATGCCAATGCCAGCACAACAGCTCTTGAAACCTGCTTTACATCTCCCATCCAGAATGGCAGACAATTTATTCAGCAATAAGCCTGGCATCGTGTTGGGTGCTACTGAACAGAAATACGAAGACACTGAGAGTGAAAACTCTGACGACATCAGTGTTTGTAGCTCGAGTGATGATCTCTGTGATATGGAACAAGAAGTGGAAGAAGACTATGAAACTGATATAGAATCTTTAACATTATGTAAGTTACCAAACCAAACATTGCTAAACCCTTAAAGGGTAGAGCAATGATCGATGTAATTTCTGTGGGTTAACGATAATACAATTGGCCAGTTGTGACGCAAAAACACATTTATAGCATAATCATTGATCTGGTTTGATATCAAATCATTTTATCAATGTTTTAAATATTTTGATCAAAAATTATTTATTGGGTTATGGAAATAGCTACTATCAATGTGCACTAAATTAAAAAAGACAGACATAGGCTAGGTAGCCTAGAACTATAGATCGCTACAATATAAAGTATATTTGAAATTGGAACTATTTGCTAATCTTTATTTGGAAGAAACCAGATATGATTGAGTTGAAATTCAGAAACTAGTGTAAGCATACTACAGCATACAACTTTGCATATTACTTTATTCAACTGTTCGATATGGCTTGTACATTATTCACACCCCATCAAAAAGATATTGTACCCTTTAAGTTATATTCTTCAAGGGATTTTTTATCAATTGATTCATTTCCTCTATCCATTTATATATAGATACAAAAAAGAAAAATACATCCACTCCACGTCCAGGTTCTTCTCAAAGTTATTTTGCAACATGCAATGACATAGGTATGAAAATATTGTAATGTAACAAATGAACAGTGTCCAGTCGAATAGTTGACATTATAGCAGAGTTCGTTGCTTCAAAATGTTTTTCCTTGGTTCCTTAAAAGTATACATTTGATGAATGAAATTTATTGCAAACTAGCACAGTCTATCAAATTAGTATAGATTTCAATATGAATTGGATTGGTTTCCAAGCGATTCAAATTGCAGTATATTTCACACTTGTGATCAATATTTTGCAAATCGAATCGGACCTACACATGTTTTGTCATTCATCAATTGTTTTCATGAATCAAAACATTCGAATTTCATTCATTTCGATGATAGGTTTTTTCAACCGAAATGTCTGATTATGTTATTTGCAGGTGTTGTACCAATCAGATATCTTGCCAAATGTTTTGATCAAAATCAAGCTGAAATGAAGTATCATGGTGTTGGTACCGTAGCAACTGCGGCTGTCTGTAAAGCCTTGAAGGTATGTAAAGAAGCAAATGTCATTGCATCTGGGTAAGTGCTATAAACTAACATACATAGAGAAATATAGCAGCTCCTCTCTAGCAAATAGTCTAGAGGTTTCAATTCTCAACATATGCATTCTTAACATATGTAAACATTTTTAATTATGTTCGAGACAAATTAGATTATGCCGCTCTCTACATAGCTATACAGATACAGGGGCCATTGATTCTAATAGGTCTAGACGTAGGTAATGAATTTAGGCAATTCATATATCATACAATCCTCTGTTTTTAACTGGAAAGGTGATCTCACACTTTTTATGTCAGTATTGATAAGATTAAGATTTTTATTGAGAGACGCTAATGACACTATGAAAAAGAGGTATTTGAGGTCTGTAATTTCATCCCTTAAAAGGTGAGCGTAGGCGTATAATGCAGGATGGCTTAGAGGGTGATAAGCCCTTGATCATATTTAAAGCTTTTTTGGGGGTAATTTTTAAGCAATTTGCAGAATTTTATATTGTTTGAAGGTAAACTTTTGATTGTAGAAATAAAGAGATAGTGATCTCTTTCTACAGTGCTTTTCGTTTATGCTCAAAGTAGAAATAATTATTTTTATTGCTGTAAATTGGAATGCATCAATTCGCAATAGAATGAAACATCCAGGCTATTCAATTAAACATCCAGAAACTGAAGACCTCTAACCACTAACACCAGGATTTGTATCTAACAGAGGTTACGTCAGAGTATATCCAATACATTCTGTTGGGACTCATGCCCCTTGAACCAAACTTTTGAATTGTAACGATTTATTTTCTTCCAGGTAAACACTTCAATAGAAACATTAGACTTGACTAGTAATCACCTTGGTAAAGATGGAGGCATAATGCTTTCAATGGCATTGCGTGACAACCTTTATCTCACATGTGTGGTATGTCGAGACAATATTCTTCTCCTTGTTATTATCTATTGTTATTATTTTTCTTCTCCTTAACTCTTAAACTAATTTCTGCATATGTATAGCCTAAGTGAGTGTGTAGGCTATTTTCTTCTCTAGCTACTGATCTGTAAGTTTTAAGGCCTTAAATTGAAGAGTCTTGACTGGCAGCCTTTTTCATAAAATATTCAATATTTGATGCCTGATTTCAAACGGGATTTTATGAAATTTTGTGTGATCATTCATTTTTTTTCAAGACTGACAACAATGTGGCTTCTAAAAATATTATCCCCACTCTTGCCGCTTTTGCACCAAAAGAACTCAACGGTTGCTGCTCATTTTAGACTTTTTAGATTTTGGAGCTAAGCCAATCAGACATTTCCTGTTCATAATTCATAATGCCAGACAAATAAACAGTAACTGTTTTGTTGTTTTTATTGCAGGATTTAACTGATAATTTGATTGGTGCTCTAGCTGGTATATCGTTTGCAAAAACATTAGTGTTGAATTCTACAATAAAAACCCTAATTTTGAAAGGTAATTCTGTAAAACCTGCATATAACAGCCAGCTATGAAATAGTAAATTGTTGACCACTGTAGAGAGGTGATTTTTATACACAGGTCAAATTCAATAGACATTAAGATTTGTAATAATATAAAATGGCCATTTTAGACAGGTGGATGCTCTACAGGGTGACTTCTATATACATGTTTGAATGAATGAAGCCGCTGTTGAATTGTATGCTTCGTTAGCTATAATCAAATGCAGTGCATGAAAATGAACTTAAGGGTCAATGTGAAACCTCAATTTAATCTCGTTTTAGAGAATCACAATTAATTGGTTATTTTAGAAGGTGAACTGAAAATTTATTACTTGGCAAAATGATCACAACCTTTTGTGGCATAAGATCCCTAAATTCAATACTTACCTGTCCTTTTTGCTAAGATTAGATCACAGTATTATTAACACTTTCATATCATGAAAGTGTGCTTCTTATCTGAATGCAACTTTTCAATGCTGGATTTTTTCACAATGTTTTGTTTGACACATTAGCTAAAAGCATTTACAATTGCATATTTTAGTAATTTTAAAATCAGAAAATATAAACATGACAATGTTACAATACTATTTTTAAGGGTGACTTATAACGAAATGTTTTTCATTTGTTTTTCAAGACCAACGAGATAAAACAGTCATCCATTTTATATGCTATCTGAAAGGCACTGTCTAGATACGAATTACACAAATAGCAACATTAATATCACTTATTTTGAGTAATGTCTTTGTATTTTTATATTTATTGCAAAAGCATTCAATTGAGTGTTATAAATTGACTTATTTTCAGACATGCACACACAATCACATATATCACAGTAAGTTTCTGTTCGGTTCGGAGATATGACGCAGCCTACATTTATTTATTCAAGATTTTCAATGCATTTGTAGGTAATCGCTTTACTGACAAAGTTGCACAAGCCTTTGCTGATATGTTGAAAGAAAACACAACACTCTTTGAATTGGACCTGAGTTATAATGAATTTGGTGAACTTGGTGGGCTTTACCTTGGTGCTGGCTTGGTAAGGTATATTGACTGTAGTGAACATGCCAGATTGTTTTTGTGATTGTAATATTTGAGCAGCATGTGTTGAAATGTCTGCAACAGGAAGGCAGCGTTGCCAAAGTACATCATGTTAGTCATTAGTACAATTTGTGTTGAAAATGTTTTAGGCAAGCAAGTTTCGATAACCAATCAATTGCTTTGAGTACCACAACCAACCAATCAGAGGGTATTAGACTTTATATTGGACCTTTGGAGCCAGACATACTTACCATTATAAGATAAACATTCTCATTCAACCACTTTATCCTTTTAAGCATTATTTATCTTCCCCTGATGTGTTTATATGATTTATCTTTCAGGGAATAAACACTGGATTAAGATCATTGAACTTGAAATGGAATTCTATTTGTAACAAAGGAGCAGTTTCAATTGCTGCGGCCCTTAAGGTATGTCCTTATAGTGCTTAAAATGCAGTTCAAATTTTTTTTAAAGTGATATAGACTTGATTATGATAATAATGAAACTAAAAATATTTAGTTCACATAATGCCGTTTTGTAAACAATTCAATTAATAACCCTTTCAAATAAAAATGATCAAAATCCTAAATCTGTATTTAATTGATTTATTATCATCTGATACACTCAAATGCTGTATACTGTGATGAACAAAGGAATAATATTGATGCAATCCTAGGTCTTTTTCGGATTCAAGAGACCACATACTGTCTCGGCCCCTTTTTGCCAAATATATAATTTTGATGGTTTAGCTGTCTGGATGATTGCTACTGTGTTATTTAGGCAAATGATACGTTGACTTCACTCGATATGTCATGGAATGGCATTTCTTACATTGGGTGTTTGGCATTTGGACGTCATTTAAGAAAAAACCAAGCATTACAACACATAGATCTGACGTAAGTTTAAATTGCAACCAACATAAAAGGATATACGTGATTTTTGCTGAAAATAGTAACCTTTTCTAAATGTTTACTTTGGCACAAAGAAGAAACCCTCTGTGGCATACATAGCAGTCCAATGTAAGAAGTTCCTAAACTTAACAGATGATGCATACATGATGATAATTATGATGACAAAAGGTTAAAATTATTGCTTATACCAATCATGTTGTACGTGCAATTTAAGGAGGTTGTGTTTCAGAGGCAACAGCCAGTGGCTACATTCCATACTTAGCGTAGGCCTATTGGAATAATGAGAACTTCCCTTACTCACCCTACTGCTACGGAAAATTATTGTTATTGTTGTGTTTCATGGTTTCAATAGTCACTAGCTGCTATTTGGAATCTGCCATTTTCTTTGATAGTCTCTTTTTATAAAGCAAGCGCTTATTGTATAAGTCAAAAATGAGAATTCTGCACCCTTTCATTTCTATGCCAAAGTCAATCAAATTGATGTTGTAATTTATTCAAGGTTAGACTTGAAACTTTTGACCACCTTCCTTGTTGTCTAAGCTAGTCTAATGCACTTTTTCTTATCTGCACCAAAAATTGTTTTGTACATTTTTAATCGTTTTAGAAATAATCGTATCAGTCCAAAAGGTGCCGTGAAGTTGTCTATTGCTTTCGGTAGGCATCCATGCCTTACTTCATTCAAGGTATTTTCCTGGTTTCGACTCTTGATTATATAATGTAAGTAATTTGTGGTGCACAATCCAACTATACAACATTAAATGTTTGTTACATATTACAAGTTGAAAAGAATAACGGTCCTATTGTTTACAAATAGTGCTTATAGTTGTGATGTAAGAAAATTTCAAGTCTTTACATTAAAAGACTTATTGCAACTTATCTTTGATCTCTTCCTTTTTAATCAAAAGTTACTATTTCATTTCATTTCATATATGTTTGTAAATTATCAAATCATTGATATAAACAGGCAAACATAGGAAAATTGAATTTCGCTTATGTGCAGCCTGTAGTTGAGTAGAATGTGTACATACGTTTCCAAGATCGATTTGATCAATGCTAGATTTAAAGCTGAGTAAAGATGGACTCTCACAACGTCATCAGGTAGAGAGTTCTTCTTAATCCAGGAAAATATAGGATATGCTTCTTTCCCTTCATAATCCTCTGATGGTAATGTTTCAATAGTGCCGGGCATGTGATTTCTCAAATACGGTACTTGTTTTATAAACAGCTCGGTCTCAATCCAATTGGAGACGAGGGTGTTGAAGCTCTCTTGTCTGCAGCAAAAAGGAATCAAGCAATAAAGTATGTTGGCTTGGAGGTGAGTAACACAAGAATAAATTTACTTGGAATTTTTTCATCAATACTTCATTTATGATTAAAATTGATTGACAATCGAGGTCCTTCTGCTCTTTAATCTATTAAAATTGGTCTGCAGTTCCTTGTGTAAGACCTGGGAGGCAGCTGTTTTGGTGACGGGGGAGCTCTTATACGATTTTTTTCATATAAGGGGATGTGCCATTTGTAGGAGTATAGTTTCACAATGTGTCTACAAATTTGGAGTTCGAAACGTAATTTTCAAAAATTAAAATTTATCCTCTTGCTCAGAAGTTTCAGAATCATCCTGCGAGGTGCCCCAAAATGAATTTCAGGTTCTGGTTATGGATGAGAATCAAATTGTGGAGGTGTGATTAGGGGGGATTAGGGTATCTTTTTGACAAAAGTGTACAAATCAAAGGTATTGATAAACTTTTGCAAACGACACAACCCATCCAAGACATGATTGGACACTCCTCCCTGGGGTCTGAGATCATACAATGGGTATTTACCATCAATGCTCTCAGGGGAAGAACTGCATCTCTGGTAATAGAAGATTAGTATAGTTATTATCAATAAGGTGATGCTCCAACTGGAAATAATGCTGGAAGGGGGAGGAGTGACTATACCTATGGCCACAAAACGGGATTGCGTAAATGCTCAAATGGGCAACTGTCTACATAAATTTGAGAACATTGAAATAAAAACGCAAAATAGCTCCATTGATATCTTCTTTGTACAAGGAATGGTTTACAAAAATGCCTATTATCAAAAACTGCTGGAAATGGCAATAAAAATTACTCCCTTTGCATATTTTTCAATTTTGTAATACTTAACCAACAATATATATGTTCTGGAACCCAAAAATCCCTCTTCACACTTTGAAATTATAGAATTTAGACAATGATAAAGATGGCACCCAGCTATGCCACTGCATCATTGTGTTCAATTCAAATTGTAAATGGTCGCTAGATGTCTTCTTTACGTCTCAGTTACCATGCAAAACATGCTAAAACCAAACTTTGTTGTAAACAGCTTACAGTTCCCAATTAATAGTCAGATGTTCTGATGCAATAAATCTTTCTATATCTGTATCATAATATCGTTTCAACTAATATCTAGCATAATTGAAAAATATTAGATTGTTCAGAAACTTTATACTGCTCAAAACCCCGTGGGTGGGCGGGGGATATGTTAGAGGTTTTGAAGATAGAGATGTGCTAATTTGAATTTAAAAGCACCCCGTGAAATTGTTTTCGCTGGAACAGAATCAATACCTCGAATATTTCTTCAAGGGAATGATTATGGTAATCTCGGATTCGTCAATCCTGCCTGAAACTATCTGCAATTTTAAAATTTTCCCTTGAATATTTTGAAAATCCTAAAATTGAAAATATATACCCCAAATACTTGTAAATATCATGTATTGTAACACTTCGAAATTGGTCCCTAGATTCTGATTGGCTTAGAGTCATGTCGACATGTCACCGTATCTAACGTA